>PVKU01007522.1:0-86378 GCA_004027475.1 Anoura caudifer
TCCTCCCCCACACAATTTTCTCCCAAACGGTCCCCCCTGGCTCTGATTCCAGACACTCGTCCAGCCTGTCTCCTCCGTCTCTGCGGCGGGTGGTCCCTGAAACGGCCAGTGCCTGTTTCCTCCCTTGAAACTGGGGACACGTCCACAGCTTCGCTCACCCCCGCAGCCCTTCTTGTGTCTGACACTCCTGGCACATTCTCACAGTCTGTTTCTGGCCCCACAGGCCCTGGGCAGCTCCATAACCTGGTTCCGTGCCCGTGCGTGTAAGACACGCCCACTGCCTGGCTCCTCCCTGCCAGCCCCAGGACATTTCTACCCCCTGCCTCCTCCCCTGAAGCCCCAGGTCCCTCTGCAGACTGTCTCCTTGACACTGTGAGACCTGCAACAGCAGTATTCCTTTCTTCTCCTGCAGACCCAGTCACCCACACCGCAGCAGGTACGCGCCCCACCACGGGAACTCCTACAGCTGCAAGCACCCCAAAAGACAGGGGTGCCCTCACAGCCCCAGGGACTTGTCCATCGGGTCTCTGCCTCCACAGACCCAAGACACCTTCAGGGCCAGTCTCCCCATCCCCAGGTGCAGAAGCCCTGGCAGCAGCGGGCCTCTCAGTTGCCAGTCTCCTTCCCCGCACACCTGCGACATCCTCGGAGCTAGTGTCACCTACCACCAGCCCAGGAACCCCAGTACCTGCGGGCACTCCTACAGCCACGGAAACTCTAGCAGCCACAGGGTTCTCCAAAGCTTGTCTTCTTCCTGATAGGCCCAAGAGACCCCCAGAGAGTGTCTCCTCTCCTACAGGCCCAGGCACCCCTGGGTCTGTGCACAGCCCCACAGCCACGGACACCCCTGTAGTCTGTCTCCCTCTTGACACATCTGAGATGCTCCCAGGGCCCACCTTTTCCCCCATGGGTCCAGGTAGCTGGGCAGTGACAGGCTTTTTCATCCCTGTGAGACCCTTGGCACCTGCAGGTCCTTGCACTGTCTCTCTCTCCCCCCAGGGGCCTGAGACACCTCCAGAACCAGACTCCTCCTGCACAGGCCTAGGCACCCCACCAGCTATGGACACTCCTGCAGTCACAGGTATTCCTGCAATCTGTCTCCTTCCTGGCAAGTGTGAGAAACCCCCAGGACCAGTCTCCACCCCTAGAGGACAAGGCAACCCAGGAACCCTGGGCACCTCAACAGCAGCCACAGGAACCCTGGCACTCTGTCTCCTTCCCCAAGATCTTGGGACACCCCCAGAGCCAGTCTCCTCCCCAATAAGGCCAGGTACCTCCGGAGCCACAGAAACCCTATCAGTCTCGGGAACCCCGATAACCTGCCTCCCTCCCCATAATCCTGGGAAAGCCGCAGAACCAACATTCTCTCTCACAGGAAGCAGTTCCTCAGATGCCACAGGTACCCCTGAAGCCATGGGTATTCTAGTAGAGTGAACTCTTTCCCACAGGTTCAAGACATCTCTAGAGCTGATTTCTGGGCACATAGGGCCGGACACCCACACAGCAGCAGGCACCCCTGCTGGGGCACACCTGTGCTTGGGCATGCCTGATGCCTCGGACATCCCTATCGTCTCAGAGAAGCCCACAGCCTGTTCCCTCCTTTGTTCTCTCCTCCTGCACAGACATGCAACGTCCCGATAGCCAGTCTCTTGATCCACACACCCAGGTACCCCTAAAGCTGTAGGCACCAGAGCCTCTTGCTCCCCTACAGCCTGTCTCCTTTCCCACAGACTCAAGACATGTTCACAGCATGGCTCCTGCCCAACCACCCCTGGCACTGAGTCAGCCAGGGGCACCCCCAGAGCCTGCTGCCTGTCCCACAGGCCTGAGATACCTCCATAACATGTCTGCTCTCCAATGGCTCCTGGCACCACCCCAGCCTGGGACATATCCACAGGCTGGTCTGTCCCCCACAGACCTGGGACACTCCCACAGCCCACCTTCCCCAAAGGTCTAGGTGCTCCCATAACCTGTCCCACACTCCACAGACCTGGAACACCCAGAGGACCTGCCTGCTGCTCCTCAGGACCAGATACCTCTGCCGTCTGGACAGCTTCCCATGATCCTGGGTCACCTGCAGAGCCTGTCTCTGCCCACACAGCCTGTCCCCCATCCCTGAACCCTGGGTCACCACCACATCTAGTTTCCTCCTCAATAGCACAAGGTACCCCTACCAGCTCTCTGGTGCCCCATAAGTCAGGGATGCCCCCAGGGCCTACCTCCTCCAGAGCTTGTCTCCTCCGCCATATGCCTGGAGCAACCATGGAGGTGGCTTCCTCCTCTACAGCACTGGGTACCCCCACAGCCTGCCCCCTTCCCCATAAGCCTGGGGTATCCCCACAAACTGCCTCTTGTACCAGAGCCCCTGGCACCTGCACTGACTGCCCTCTCTCCCACAGACCTGGAGCACCCCCACAGCCTACCTCTGCCTCTACAGCTCTGGGTACCTCCACAGCTTCAGGCCACCCCATGGGCCCAGGCACCCCCATAGTCAGTCCTTTCCCCAAAGGGCCTGGGCAACCTGTCTCCTCCACTGTCCCAGGTACCCCCACAGCTTGTCCTCCCCCCAGCAGGGGTGGGACCAACCCAGAGCTCATCTCTACAGCCCCAGGCATACCCACAGGTGGGACCCTCACAGCCTGTCCAGGCCCACACAAGCCTGAGAGCGTCTCACAACCCGCCCCTAGGCCTGTAGATATTCCTGAGGCCTGGGGGGCTGCCCTGACTTGTCCTTCCACCCACGGTCCTGTAAGACCACCCCGGCTGGTCTCTACCCACGAAGCTCGGCCAGGTACACCCTTTTCAACTGGCCCCTCTCCCAGAGGTACAGGATGGAGCTCGACTCTGCTTCCTTCCCCACATCCTGAAGCTGCCCTCATAGCCTGCACCTTCAGCCACAGCTCCAGAATGCTCTCATGCCCCATAGATCCAGGACGACCTTTTCTCTCACAGCCCCGGGGACTCCTGTAAACTGCCTGCTCCTCCTCCCCAGTGCCCGTCACCCACACAGACCCAGCAGGCCCCACCACCTGGGGTTCCCCCACAGCTCCGTTCACCCACACAGCCCCAGGGTCCCCTGCAGCTTCAATCGAGCCTGCAGTGCCAGGAGTCCTCGAAGCCTCGTTGGCCCCCGCGGCCGCGGCTGTCTCCACCGCTTGTCTGCTCCCTCGTGACTGCCGACACCGCTGCAGCCTGTCTGCACTGACACAGCGCATCTCCCACACCAAGGACCTCACCCGGCGCCTTACTCTTCGCCCGCGGGACGTCCTTGCAACCCATCTCTTCCCCTTTGGCCTGCGAACTCCGCGCCCGGCCCTGATGGGCCGCATACAGCGGCGTGGCATCTCTGCGGCTCGCTCGCCCCTGCGCAGCCTGGGCAAGAGCCCACGACCAGTCGGCCAGCTCATAGCTCAAGGGCTATTCCCGTCTGCCCCAACGCAGACCCAGGGCACCTTGCTCCCAAGGCTGCTCCACACGTGCGTGCACGCACGCACGCGCGCGCACACACACACACACACACACACACAACTCCAACCCTGCAGCCTTACTTCCTCCCAGCCCCCCACCCGCCCCCGCCCAGTCCCGTACCCCCTTTCCCCAGTCCCGGCCCCACCCTAAAGCCTAGGCAGGAGAATAGGTAATTAGGGGCGCCGAGCAGCAGGATCTGCCCCGGGTCAAGGTCTCCTCTCCCCCAGGTCCATGACTCCTAATGCAGCTTCCCAGAATCCCCCCAACTCCGCCGGAGCCCACCCGGCCTGGGGTGGCGAGGCGCGGCTACTGGGAAGCAGGCGGGAGTGGGGCGGGCGGTGGGGGGGGGCGAATCTCGATTAGGCCTAGTTTCCGGCCGCTCGCCTGGTCGCCATAGCAACAGGCGCAGGGCGGCTTGGGAGCCGTTAGGGCTCACGAGCCACCTAAAGGCCCAACGCGGCTGCAAGGCAGTAGGGTTTACAGCCACTGTACAAGAGGTTGGAGGCCAAGACCAGATTAGGGAAGCAACCTAGGTTTCGGGATGGCGCCAGAACCAAAAGATCGGAGAAGCGAGAGCAGAAAGGCGGTACGGATGTGTTTTGGCCCTCAGAGGTCCCCGTAGCCCCCCAAGCCTTGTGGCTCCTTAAGCACCGCGGAACTCCAAACCCGCCCGGAAACAGGTTCGCCCCGCCCCACATGGGGCTCCGCCTGTAGGCGGTGCTGCCCAAGGATTCCCACTGCGGTTCCCAGTGCGCTCTCCCAATGGCGGTTTACGAGGAGGTGAGTGTGTCCGGCTTCGAGGACTTCAGCCGGGCTGTGGAGCAGCACAAAGGCAAGACCATTTTCGCCTACTTTACCGGTTCTAAGGACGCCGAAGGGAAAAGCTGGTGCCCCGACTGCGTGCAGGGTGAGGCCGGGACTCGAGGCTGCTTCCTAGAGGAAGTGGCAAGAAGGCCTAGGCAGCATTGAGAAGAGGTGGAGGGAGTCTCAAGAACCGCTTGGCTGTCTGAGCTGTCGTCTTGCTTCCTTTTCCTCTCTGTTCCCTTCTCTCCGGTTAAGTCCATCCCCTCCCCAATAGTGCTCTTGATACCATTCGACCCATGGAATCTTGAAATCTAGTTCTTTCAAGCTTTTCGTTTCCGCAGCATGATTAGTGTCTTACTGGAGACCTGAGTTGATCTTTTTTGGGTAGGTCAGCGTTTCTGCCTTTCATTCTGGGCGCCGGGGCAAATCAGGACTGGGACAGAGTTACCTTTAATTAAAAGTGTCTCTCAAATCAGAGCACCTGACCTGGAACACCTCCTCAGTTAACGGCAGGTTAAAGTCTGAGTCCTTAGCTAACACTGAGGGGAGGGGAGAGGGACACTTTCAGTGCCTGATTGTAGAATTGATGTGATTACTTTATATCTTTTTTTTTTTTTTTTAAGCTGAACCAGTCGTACGAGAGGGGCTGAAGCATATTTGTGAAGGATGTGTGTTCATCTACTGCCAAGTAGGAGAAAAACCTTAGTAAGTGGCAATAAACAGTCTATTTCTCAGGCATGCACTGGACTCTTGGAAACAGGCGGAACGGCCTAGGGACTCAGATTCTGTGTCTGAGATACAGTGGGATAAGTGAAGCAATTACAAGATATTAAGCACAAATTAGACATTTGAATGTTCAGCTGCTTGTATCTATATTAGAGATAAGGATAATGAAATGAATTTGGCCTGGTGTTAGTTCAGAACTTAACTGTCTTTACATTTATTTTATAGCTTAGTTACACTTTAAAAGAAAACTTTTACACAGGGGAATAGGTCACAGTCCAAGATTTTTTTTAAACATGTACAACAAAAACAATGATCACTGAAGAACTAAATGTAGGGATATATTAAACAAAATGTAAGAAACCAAGTAAATGTTTTTCATGATCACTTTTTCTTTTCAAAAAGTTGGAAAGATCCAAATAATGACTTCAGAAAAAAATTGAAAGTAACTGCAGTGCCTACACTACTTAAATATGGAACAGTAAGTACCTTTCTTCAACTATATTGGGGCTACAGTTCACCCTGTCAACTCTTTTAACCTGTTCTGGATTCCACTGTGGAAAGGTCTTGACATTTCATCCCAAATGCCACATTGTTCAGTCCATTCCCTGTGGCCAGTCCCAGTAAACTATTAATAATGTAAACATCTAAATATTACATCTTTTTCATGCTTTTATTATTTTTATTTATTTACTTATTTAGAGATACGGGGAGGGAGGGAGGCATCCTGACTGGGGACTGAACCCACAATTTAGGCATACGCCTGGGATGGGGAACTGAATGGGCGGCCTTTTTCGCCTTGCGAGATGACACCCAACCAGTAGAGCCACACCTGTCAGGGCTTTTTCATGCTTTTCAAAAGCTACTGTTTTACAATGTTTACTGTTTCACAGCTCAAGAAAGCTGGTCTACATATGATTTTTTAAATATTGGCATCAACGGTGGCTTTCCATTCAATCCGTAATTGGTTGAAAAGGGCACCTCTGGCCATGGCCCTGGGATTCTGAATAAGAGCTGACGGGAGCGGATGGCGCTGGGCTGCCTGTCTCTGGTTTTAGTCAAGTTTAGACCCAATTATTTTAATGATTCCTCTTAAGTAGGTATCTTAACTATTTCATAAAACTTGTTACCACCAGTCGATAGTTTCTGAACGGCATACTTTCTCTGTTCCAAGATTTACGTCATTCAAGACCGAACAACTTTATCCTTTCCTAGTATTTTTGTAGCTGTGGGTTACGATTTGACTGTTCTTCTCTTGCAGCCTCAAAAACTGGTAGAATCTGAATGTCTTCAGGCCAACCTCGTGGAGATGTTGTTCTCTGAAGACTAACATTTGATGATTACAGTTATGTCTTTTGATGTCCTGATTTGCATACTTGCTTTGCATGTTAGCCATAAATAAATAATGATGACATAAAAACTGGTGTGTCTAAACAATAGAGTGGTATAAAATGCTCATGAACCCTCAGTTTGCAATACATGGGTATCTTTAAGATACAAAGTAAATTAAATCTTCAGGAGTGGTAGTTATAGCACAAAAGAATGTATTATTGCAGGTAATAGAAATATGTGAAAGTCCCTAATAGTGAGTACACAGCTTTCAAATCTGTAAATGAGTTAGGATCTTTTACCTTAAATTCCATGCATTTACAAAGAACTGTTATGAAAATATCTTCTTTGGCTTTAGAATTTAGACTTAACCACTGAAGGAAAACACAGCACATCTAATCCAGCCCCCACTTCATGCAGGCAGTCTTGTTTTACAGCTGTCTGAATGTGCTTCACTACTTGGGATGAGGCAGGTGGCAGAGAGGTCAGAGCCTATACAACGTAGCGGTAGGAAGGACTCCAAACTGAGTCGGTCACACTGACTGCAGTTTACTAGCTGTGTAACCACAGGCAAGTTACTTAACCCATGTAAACCTCAGTCTCCTCCTTTTGAACAAAGATTGTTCTGAAAATAAAATGAAAATGCAACTAAGCACTTAACACCATGCCTAGTTTGTGGTATCTGCCAGGTAAATGTTAATATTACCAAATGAGCACAAGCATTTGAGGTTCATCTTTGTTCTAGTCCATACTGGAGTAGTTCTAACATGTAAAAATTGCAGTCCAATTGGTTAACTACCAATCTCCCTGCCATCTCTAGGTCAGTGACATACCAATGATTCTTCCATAAATGATCTCTTGCAAAGCAAGTACAAATACAGGTATGTCCTCCTGTGCCGCAGAATTTAATAAAAACTATGCCATTCTTGTCCTGTGATGTAAACAGGTAATTGACTCTCTTCCTCATTCTGTAGATAGGAAGGGTAGGGTATCTGATCTGAGGAACAACATGGTTCCAGGAGATGGACTTGCCCCCCCCCCCGGCAGTACTACATCAGGACCGGAGCCAGGCTGAGTTCAGGATGTTTGATGGCTCTCCTCTCACTCCATCCCTACTGCCTCCTTAAATTGGTCTAAAGCACCTAATGTTTCTGTTCTTACCCAGCTGATTCTGTTAAATACTAATAAAAACTTACAAATCCAGAGGGAAATCAAAGAACAGTTTGGTTTAACAGAAATAATCTCTTAACAATAAAAAGTCAGATGGATTAAATAGCACACTAAAGGTACTAGGTGCTAACAATGAAAGTAGGAAGGATGAGTCTTTGTCTTCACTGTACAAAAGCAATATATACAGTCTTAGGAGTCTGGTCTGGATCCAGCCTTTCATTTTCCTGATGTGTTATTTTGCTGTTGCTGCTCTGCCAGAGCTTGCTGAAGGCGCATCCGCTTCCGGGAATAGTGCTGCCAGTGCAGAATTTGCTGCTCATCAATAAATTTCGCACACTGAGCATTCACCAGCTCCTTGCGAAAGTGTTCATATTGGAGTAGTTCTAACATGTGTAAACACTGAGGGTACCTGGGTTTAAGTTTATAAATTAATGATCAGCATAATTTAAGTCAATAACACCAAGCTCTAACTCAGTTACTCAAAAATGATCTTGTAGCCCACAATTTCTGTAACATTAACTTAGTACACTTCGGTAGCATAGAGCCTTTTTCCTGCTTAGGCATTAAGCAAAATGTTCAAAAGCCAGAAAACTTAAGTCCAGAAAGATTACTTGCCCAAGACCACACAACACCTGATAAGCAGAGTCAGTATTTGGGGTCAAATCACACTGTTCTATTCTGGTGTTTCAAAGGTGAGGAACATAAACACTTAATTTTAGCAATTAAGTATTTAACTGATAACTTGGTTTTCTATCAATAATGATAAAAGACAACTTTTATTTTAAAAGTGAGTCCATTTCAAAAAGTACTGTTCACAGATACTCTCCTGTATTCCATGGGGATATGGAGTTCTGAAATGCTGCATACTCTAAGACTGAGCAAAGGCTTAAGTAAACATACTGTGGACAAAGAGCCAACTTTCTGGCTATCATAAAAGAGATAGATGGAAAAAGGGGAGAGGCTAGAATAAAAACCCTCATTGAGCTGGAACTGAAAATATCAGTATGAACTCCTAACCTCTCTATAAAGACATAAAAACAGACATAGATACATGTTCTTTGTGTGCTGGGAGGGCCAAGGAGCAGGAGCTAACACTGGTATCAACAGGCACACTTAGTGCCCAATTCATGGGTTTTAAATAACTTTCCAGCATTTCTTGGAGAAATGGCTCAGGCAGGGAAAAAATGTGAGATGGGCTGGAATATTATGTAGCGCCAAAGAAAAATGCTCAAAAAATTATGGGGATATGTCAAAAGTACTCAGGGGGAAATGTGAAGGGGCTCCTAAAGGCTGTATCTGGAATCACCAGAGCAAGAAAATACACAATTATAATCCACAAAATATAAACAGGGTTCCAAGACTCCATACTGATGTAACCTTTTTAAATGTAAGTAAGGGGAACAAGGGAATATTCCTTACAAATGAATAACTAATGTGGAAAGAATTTCAGAATTAGAAAACCACCACAGTAAAAATGATTTAATGCAAGTATCTTCAATAGATACTACAATTAGTGGGTAAAAGCATGGTATGAAACAAGATTATTTACATAGTTTCAAAGTGTCTCCTCACAGATATTAAATATAAAAGAAAAAATAGTAACTATATGGAGAAAACTGGCAGCCACCACCTCAACCGAGTGATCAAAATTAGCAGCACTAGTGGTGTGGGTAAATCAACTTCCTGTGACTCCTGATACACCTAGAAGTGTCACTTCTGTGTCACAATCATGGGGGAGAAAAAGACCAATGAACTGAGCTCAAAGATGACTAAGAAGACACGATGACAGAATGCAGTGAATGAGCCTAGACTGGGTACTCTACCAGACGCAGGATATGAGTAAGACAGCCTACAAACTCAGAAGTCAGCAGGCTGGATAGTATATTAATGTTAATGTTCTGATTTTGATCATTGTACTGTAGTTTTACATAAGATGTTAACATTTAGAATTTAGAATATATGGGTGAAGAATATGTGGGTATTCTCTTTGCTTAATTTTCCCAAGCTGTTTTGTAAGTGAAATTATTTCAAAGAGAAAAAACATAAAATTTAAATGAGTAAATTAAAAAAAAATATATCAAGTCATGGGACACAGAGCCAAAACTGTACAAGTGGTACAAATGACTGAAGTTTGGAAAACAGTACAGCAGGGCGTCTCAAATTTTAATATGAACATGAATCACTTCTTGAAATGCAGACTCTGATTGAGTAGGTCTGGGGTGGGGCCGAAGCTCTGCACTTCTAACAAGTCCCAAGTGATACTGCTGGTCTGAGAACCACACTGAGTAGCAGGGCCAAATACCATGTTGTCCTTCCAAGGTAATACAGGTTTGCTGTCTACACTCGAGACACACAGTTGCTTGTAATTGCTGATAGCTGAGCCTAGAATGCCCTACTCACACCTACCCTAGCTATTTCTTTATCACCTGGGCATTGGTAGTTTAAAAGACCTAGGTCCATATACTAGCTCTGCAATTCACCAGTGGGTGGCCTTGAACAAGGTACTTAACCTCTCTAAGGTTTAGTTTCTTCATCTGTAAAATAATATGACAACCAAGAGAATGGTTTCAAGTAGCATTTACAAATAAATAACTGGAATTTAGACACAAAGTGTTTATCCAAGTTGGAGAAGACAATGCTCAGAATACATTAAATGACACAACAAGAAATTATAGCATTAATCAACAAGATGAAATAGAAGAGGTACAAAAGAAAAGTTATGCATTTATATTTTTAAAAAGTAAACAAGACATAAGTGAAGAACTCAATCGCATTAATGGAAATAAGAACTAAAGGATTTTAGTTGACATAAAGCTCCCAGGAAGTCAACAATGTGAATCTTCCCCACCCCAATCCTCCCAAAGTAGTGTAAACTTAAGTTGAACTAACAAAAGTACAATGTCCATACGAAGAAATATAAAGTGTAATTTGGTCCACTGTACCCTTACATCTGAAGGCCTGTGTTTAGTTCTTGGCTGAATAAGATAAGGCACAACTGCAAAATATCCAAAGGAGGACACATGAGAAATGGCTGAAGGTAGCTGAGAAAAATAAATGTAAAATAAACAGTTGCAGGTCAAAGGTAGAAAGTGTCTAGAAGAGGTGGCTGCTCCTCAGCTATACCCAGTTGTTGATTTGGGAGAATGAAGGCCTGGAGTTAACCAGATCTCCCGGATTGCAAAGAGTAGCTAGAACTCTGATTATATGAAACTTCCCCATCTTTAAATGTTGGCAACTATTAAAATAAAAACCTTGGGCAGAATGAACGATATGCCCACAGGGGTTAATTTGCAACCTCTCTTGAACTTAAATATCTGAAAGGCCCTTGCCTCAATAGGGTATAGACTGGTTCTAGATTAATTCAGGGACAAAACTGGAAACATGTAATATCACAAAACAAAGAAATTTGTAGCATCTAGTTGTTGGAACTGGCTGTCTTTGAATGAGCAGTATTTGCTGAATGGAAACTTCTCACCAGTGTAGATGACCATCTCAGCAATGTGGTGGGTGAAACTGAAATTGAACTTCATAGTGTCTGAGACTAAGTGTCCATTATTGAGCCTCTAAGTCTATGTACTTACATGTTTCAGTCTAATAAAAAATACTTTCTCTGGACTACTAAATGAATATGTGGTTGTTTATAAAGAGCTGGTAATGGTAATAAGGGGTCCCGCAGGCAGCTTCGTGAATCAGCTGTTAGACACAGATCAGAAAAGTGACCTGGATAAAGGACAAGTTTGAAACATTGTCCTCTCAAACTTGTGTTTAGAAAAAAAATACAAAAACTTTCTTTATTGCTTTTTGACAACCTAATTAAGAGAAAGCAAAGGTGTGAATTCAAAGTTTATTTTTGTACAATTAAAAAGCAAAAAGGTTTGTGATTATAATATGCTTCTTGCAATTTAGTAACCTTAAAATGACAGCATCTTCTGCACAACTTAAATTTTACATCTATATCTATAGATCTAGATATGTTTTTTAACTAGTTCAGTACTTGACACATAGGAGGGCCTATGTGTCCTCACAAAGACAGTAGCTATTAAGACTCAGGAAAGGTCCTTCCAGAAAACCTTCCTTAAAATACCCCTTTCTCTGTTAAATTTTTAGCCTATGGCTATGGCCCTGCATTTTAGGTTGCGGGCTCCTTGGAGTCAGAAACCCAGTGAAATGGGGTGAATGATACAGATAAAGATAAGGTAAAGCCAGATCATACTAATTTTTGCTCAAGAAACGAGACGGAATTTTATTCTTCATGCAATGGAAAGCCATTGAAAGGTTCTAAGCAATAAAGTGACATGGTGTGATTTACATTTTTGAGAAATAAGTTTCACTTCTGTGTAAATTGTTTTGCTTTGTTTGGCTGAGGAGGGGAGTCGGAGGTAAGAGTGGAAGCAGAAATAACCAATGAGGAGATTACTGCAATAATCCAAGTTAGAGATGAGTGTGTCTTGTAGGTGGTGGCAGCTACAAGTGGAGAGATTCAAAATGTACTTTTTTCACTGTGAAACTAATAAGTCTGTTAAATATCAGTCTTTTGAAGTATAATAAAATATATACATATTTAGGACTATAAAAATTAAACTTACTTTAGATACTTGGCATATTCTGGTTCTTTCCAGTAAAGCAAGTACTTAAGATAATTAACAAAAGCTTTGTCTTTGAAGTAACCTCTTTGGGCAAGAACTGAAAGGCATAAAAAAAAAAAATCTGTAGAGCAAACCAATCCTTTAACTACTGATTTGTGACTCCTACCATAAAGAATTTACTTACATAACATCCCCACCACCAACACACATTTTCAAAAAACAAGTCCCAGTTTGCTCAAATATGTGTGTGTGTGTGTATACACACACCAGTATAAGTGTAGCAGTAATTCTGTTCAATTGAGAAAGTATAAAAGCAGACACTATAATGAATTGCAACTCGTCTGTCAGAAATCATTAATTCAACAAGGTGCTCAACAACTTACAATTAAGGTAATTTGGGTTAGCTAAACACTGCACAAATTCCAACTCCAATTGAAACCGAAGTCGATTTCCAGCATCATCTAGGAAAGAAGATAGCAAAACCATCCAAAATAAAGGTCATTTATATATTATTGATTTATAGAAAGAAAACAGCAGTAAAGAAACCTAATGCTAAGATACATTTCTACATAAACGGCAGGTGATGGTTTTTCTAAACTAGGTGTGAGAGGAGATAAACCTTCCTTACAAGGGTAAGAAAAGCAAAGCCCTGATTAAAATGATTAAGTTAAAATTTTCTCTCAAATTAATGAGAAGTCATCAAAGTGAAAGACGGAACACACAGGGGGCAGGACATTTATCGCTTAAGAAACACCATGTAGGAATTTTGAAAGTGATGACAGGGTAAGTGGAAATTAACTGTGCCCCCCCGTTTTAATAATGCGTTGAAATGTTAACGTGATTAAGCAAAAGCTAAGCGAATGCTAAATCAATGAGAAAAAAGATTAGAAGTCAAGCTGGAAAAAAAAGAGGGATCTGCAAGATCTGGGAGCGTGTGCCTGTGTGAAGTGTCAAGGGGCAGGAAATACACAAGTGTGTCGACGGTATTTCAAACTTATTCAAGTTCATTTGAGACGCAAAAAAACAAGTCGAACTCCTCTGTTAATTTCGCCCACGCCAGGAAACCCACGGGGTCAGTCTCTGACTAGCAAGTGAGGAAAAAAGATCTGCGGCCAAATCAGGCTCTGAAAAGGCCAAACGACCTCCGCCTTTCCAGACGCTACAGGAGCCCTCGCGCCTCCCGGTCCAAACTCTAACCGCGCGGAGTTAGGTCTGCTGTGAGTTCTGGGGGAGAGCGGGAGGAGGTGTCCGGGCCAGCGAACCAGTCTGTCTGCCAAGACTCGTGGCTCCGAGCGCTACTGACCTGTCTCCATAGCGACAGCCGCGGCCATCACCAACGAAGAAGCCGAGTCGCCACCAGCCCCTACACAGTAACTGCCGGGAGCGGGGACAAGGTTCCGGAAGTCGGGGCTCCGCCTTCCTGTCGCGAGGCAGTGTGGGATGCGGGGACGGGCACAGCCTGGCCTTGGGGTGGGAGGCTCCGCCCATCCCTGGCCTGCTTGGGCTCAGCCTCTTCTCCGCCCTCCCTGGCTTTCAAAAAGCGGGGATGTGGTGCGGAGCCCACGGAGCTAGGTGACGGGGCCGCGTATTTGCAAGGGAGAAAAAAGTCCCCACGGGACCTCGGTGCCTTCACGTCATCGTGTGCGGGCACGTTCGTCCACCCTTGTGCCTGCGGTGACGTAACACGCCATTGTGACATCATTCCTTCCCCCTGTGATGTAACCCGGAGGCTAGACTATCGGGGAGTGTAGGGCTGTGGGGCCTCCCGAGGCTTCTTTGGCCCCGTTACACCTGTAGAATGGCTTCACCCCTTCGGGGAAAGCCTGCTTCGCCCCGAGTGGAGACCGTTCACTATAAGGAGACATCGACAGTCCACGTGGAGACCTCGTCTCACCGAGTGGAGACCTCCTCCCGGCTGGTGCGCACGACTTCCCGCCAGGTGGAGACCTCCCAGCGCCGTAGTGAGGGGCTCTCCCAATCCCCCTCTGGGAAGCGGCACCCTCGGGTCCTCGAGGTGTCCTCGCAGCACGTGGAAACCTCCTCGCAGCGCACAGAAACGTCCTCCCGCCACGTCAAGGCCTCAACCCGGCGGGTGGAGACATCTCTGCACCGCGTAGAGAGCCCTCCCCGGAGGGACAAGCCGGCAACCGGCCAGAATGTAAAAATGGCCCGATGAAATGCTTCCGAAAGGCCACAAAAGGACCGTGGCCCTCAGCCAGGACGACATTGCCTCCAGTTTGCAGCCACTCAGCTGCCAGGTGGACCAAGCATCTTTGATTTCATGGAAACAGCCACATAAATCAATGTAAGAAACAGCCAAGCTATGGTTTGGGGACTCAGCCAACATTTATTGACCATGCTGCACCCTGGATCATCCTGCCTTTGACCCAGGCAACTATTTTAACTTGACGCCAGCACAAGCACAAAACGTTTACAGGTCCATGATACTGTATAAATTGAGTTGATGGACAAATAGGCTGTTTGAACATCTGAGCCAGGTGAGTTTGAGATTCATAATCCCTTCACTGCTTAGGGCAGGTAGCAAACTGAAAGGATGACCAGTGGTATGATTATATGCCTGCTAAAATCCTGAGGGGCAAGGAACAGATTTTCATTAATTAATTAATTGGCCTTTGTTTATGGTTCAAAATAAGCCGTTATTTTCTTTATTCTAAGTTCTGTACATGGTACCCCCAGCCCCACACTTTTTAACCTAGGTCATTGTAGTTTACAATGAAGGTCAGCACCACCAACAATCAAGAGTAATCTTAGAAGGGAAACCTGACCTGATATTTGAGTAGGTGGAGAGGAGGAATTTTTGAGCACCTACTGTAATCCAGATGGGATTCTAGCACTTGGGCTACAGCAGTGAACAAGGGAGACAGGGCCCCGTTCTTGAGGAGTTTACACTCTGGTGAAGAGGCAGACAACAAATGAAAAGACAGTTTTATATTATGATTAGCACCATGAAGGTAATATGAGAATGAAGGTAAGTGGTGGTCAGGGATGGCCTTGCTGACTAAGTGTCGTTTGAGCTAAGGTGTATGTGTGTGAACAGTGAGCCTTGCAAAGGTCTGGAAAGAGTGTATTCTAGGCAGAGGGAACAGCAAGCACAAAGAGTGGATGGGAGCAGACTTGAAATGTGTAAGGAGCAGAGAGAAGACGGGCTGGACTTTAGCGAGGGAGAGCCATCGTATGGAAGAGAGGATGTTAGAGAGGTAGGCCGGAGCCCGATCTTAGAGGTCCTGTAAGCCACAGCCAGGAGCTTGGGTTTTATTCTAAGGTCCATGGGGACACATTGAAGGGTTTTCAGCAGGGGAGTGAAATGGTGCAATTTATATTTTTAACATATAAAATATACGGCTTCTGTGTGTAGGTTGTAGGACAGTGGTTCTCAGCTGTGGGTGGTTCTGTCCCCTGGAAATGTCTAGAGACATTTTTATTTGTCAGAATTGGGGGTGGGGGTAGTTTTACTACTGGCATCTGGTAGTTGGAGACAAGGGATTCTGCTGAACATCGTTCAGTCCCCAAGAGAGCCCCTCCCCACCACCCACACCAAGAATTACCTATCCCAAGATGTCAGTGGTATGGTATTGAGAAAACCTGATGTGGGGGACACGAGAGGAAACGAGAACTAGTTAGGGAGCTAATGCCATGGTCCAGTAAGAAATGGGAGTGGCTCATACTAGGGTGGCAGAAGTGGAGCTGGAGAAAAGAAGGCAGGTCAGTGCTGGGTGTGGCAGTGTCAGAGCTGACAGGACTGGTGGATGTGGTGAGGAATAGAAGCATCAAGGATGACTTCAAAGTTGGCTTGAGCAATTGGGCATATGGTGTTATGGCCAGTTTTGAGAAATACTAGCGAAAGATGAGGTTTAGGAGGACAAATCAGTTCAGTTTTGGCTGTGCTGAGTTTGAGATTCCTGAACAATACCAAAATGGAGACATTGAGAATTGGGAATATAAAATATGGGGTCATTTTAAAGTCATATTTAAAGCCATACGAGTATCACCTGCCAGTCTATCTCACTCATTTTATGCTACATAAATGAGGGACCTTGCTCTTCAGAGAGCACCACCTGGCTGAACACCCCTTCCCTCCCTCTCATCCCCACAGGGCCCAGCTTGACCTACCTAGTTTTTTCTTGCCTATAGTCAGTTGATAGCCACCAGTAAGTGAGAATTTGCATTAAAATGTTAGACAAGTGTTTCAGAAAACTTGACTTTCACAGGTAACATTACATGGCTCCTGGGAAGAAGGTCTTAAATTTCAAAAGTTCAAGTTTTGGGTTTTTGTGGCAGGTGGGGTGCGTGGATATTAACGTGTAGTCCTGGCCCCAGGTTCTTATGGGATGGCTGAGGAACAGCTACTGATCCTTAACAGTGGTTCTAAACTGGGGGGAAGTTTGCCCTCTAGGGGCACTTGGCGTTTTTGTCACAACTGCAGGGGTTGGATACTGCTGGCATCTAGTGGGTGAAGCTTTGGCTTGAGCAGTTTGGTGTATGGTGTATGTCACTAAACACCCTACCATGCTCAGGTTATCCCCTACCCAGCCCCTGACAACAAAGAATCACTAGGCCCCGAGATGCCAGCAGTACCAAGAGTGAAAAACCCTGAAGATTCTAGCACCTTAGAAAGCTAAAGCGTGATCCATTGGAGGACGCATCCCACTAATCATAGGACTATGCTGTGGGATAGGCTTGGAGGCAGTCACCAGGGTCAAATGTCAGGGCAGGGGCTTTCAGAGTTGAGGGATATGCTGCTCTTTGAGGGGACCTTACAGCTCTGCTTTCAATAACTTATGTGATATTTACCCCAGGAGGAAGGCCAGTTCCATTGCACAGGATGTAGATGACCTTGAATCTGTGGGACCTTTTTGTGAGTTGAGTTCTTGCTGTTCCCAGACACTCTGCTAAGTCAGTGCCCGCGTTACGTCATTTAATTGCAGGGGACGGCACTGGGCTGCCCAGTAGACTAGGGGCCCAAGCCAGAGGAGTGCCATAAACCCCAGAGGTTACCCTCATGCCTCTACCTCATAACAACTTCTGCTGTAAACTGATAATTAAACTTTGGAGTCTTAATCTTTGGTGAGCTTACTAATTGTTTTTAACAGGACAGACCATGTGCATTGTACACAAACACCCTCTTAATAGGTGTTTTTTAAGTGAATAAGGTAGTTGCTTTTCTTATCAGCGTTATTTATTAGTGCCTATTACAAAAGGGATATGTGTTTAATGTAACAAGTGAAATAATTCAAAGGTGTATAAAGAAAAATTAATAATTTGTCATCATTCCATTCTCATCCTCTGGAAATAGTGTCAGCAACTCAGAGTTTACCTTCTAGACTTTTCCATATTAACTGCTTTGGTCCCTGTCTTGGTGGTACCCACAAGACGGGTTGGAAGATTACTGTGAAAAAGCCAGACACCTGATTTCAAGATGACTGATTCTCTTGGGAGGATACAGAATTGTGGTCCCTTCTTTCTTCTTGTTAATTTTGTTTCATAAGAAGGATTTTACCAAGGTTTCTTTCTCCTAATTCATTTATCCACGTTTCAAAGCTGAACTCCAAAGGGGTACACACAGTGCAGAAAAGTGTCAAATAGGACAAGAGACATGAAGAAAAGGATGTCGGCAGGATATTTGCCATACGTACTGTTTTACACATCAGATTCCACAGCTTTAAAATGACCCTGTGCATTACAGAAGCTTATAGCTGTCATAATTTTTAATGTAGCTGCTGCATATTATAAGTGCACGCTGCCCATCGTATGTGTCAGCACCCTCCCTCCCAATTGTCCGCTCTGGGAGGCTTCCAGGGAGCACCGTGCTGTCGCACCTGTGACGTGGTCTATAATGCTGAGCATTCGCACATGAGAAAGAGTGGAGAGCAATGCTGTCCCCTCCACTGCCAGCCAGGAAGGCCTCTCATGGCTCCATCTACCAATCCCTTTGATTTGTTGAGCTAGGAAATAGCTGTGATTTGCCTTCGCTTGTTTCCCTTCTCATAATCCATTCATTTATATGTAAACTGAGGGTAGGTTAAAAAATCCATATATATTTGTCATCAGTTGTTGAAAATACTTAAAGTAAAAGAATAGAACACTCTTTCCCTACATCACACAAGCCAGAGGAAGAATTAAGAGCCCAACCAGAGAGATGTTGGGCTCAAGTTTTCATTGAGACCTCCCAGGATTCCTGGTCCTGTCCAGCATGGCTGGTACAAGTGCCCAAGCCCTGGACACCTGACCCAGCCTCTACGGCTCTACAGGCTTACATCGGTTCCACACACCATTGGCCTGGAGAAAAAATTCACTGTTTAAAAACTGTTTTTTGTTTTTCTTTTCAAAACAGCTGACCATGGTACAGATGGAAAACTGAAGTCCGTAGAAGCCCAAGTGACTTGCCACCACTATTTACTTCCTCCCAGGATGATTCCTTTTGATAACCACATAAAGGTAGGTATAGTGTCCTTAAGTTTAAATTTCAGTGAGCATGATAGATAATACTAAAAAGAAAAAAGAAAAAAAGAAAGAAAGAACATTTATATGGAACTCCTGTGAAGCCCCAAACATCTCATTGCTGTTTCAAAGCTCTGCTATTAGGTGCATAAACATTTAGCATCATCTGCTTGGTAAACTGGCCCCTTTATCATGAAATTATTTTCTTTATCCCCAGTAATATTCTTTGCTCTGAGATCTATTCTGTTTGATATTAATATAGCTTCTTCAGCTCTTTTACTATTGTTAGGATGGTACACCTTTTTCTACCCTTTCACTTTCAACCTATTTGTATCTTTCTATGTAAAACAGATCTGTTGCATTATATAGTTGGATCTTGGTGTTTTTTAAATCCAACCTAATAGTTTCTGCTAATATGGGAATGTCTAGACAGTTTATATTTTCTGTAATTATTGATATGGTTGGGCTCACACCTGCCATCTAGCTGTTTGTTTTCTATTTGTTCCCTCTGGTCAGTGTTCCCTTTTTTCCTTTTTTCTTTTGTATTAACTTAATAGTTTTAATTATTTACTTCATCTTTGTTGGCTTCTTTACTCTTTCTATTTTTTTTAGTAGTTTCATTAAGGTTTATAGTATACATTTTTAACTTACCCTGTTCTACCTTCACCTGATGCAATACTACTTGACATACAGTATAAAAATCTTATAAGAGCACACTTCCGTTTTTCTTAGCCTTTTTGCTGTTGTCATCATATAATTGATACTTACATGTTGTATGATGTATCAACATACTTATTCAATTATATCATGCATCGTACAACATACTTAAACATGTTATAAACCCCTCAATACACTGTTAGTATATTTGCTCTAAATAGCTGATTAGTTTTTTTGTGTTTTTTTTATTTTATTTTTTAATTTATTTATCTTTAGAAGGGAAGAGAAGGAGAGAGGGAGAGAGGGAGAGAAATATCAATGTATGGTTGCCTCTTGTACGTCCCTTGCCGGGAACTGGCCCACAACCCAGTCATGTGCCCTGACTGGGAATCGAACCGCGATCCTTTGGTTCATAGGCCCGCACTCAATCCACTGAGCTTCACCAGCCAGGGCAGCTGATTAGTTTTTAAAGAAATTTAAATAACTTTTTAAAAGCCCTTTATATTATTCACATAGTTAGCAATTTTTGTGCTCTTCATCTCTTTGTGTAGATCCAGATTTTTATCTGGTAGCATTTTCCTTCATCTTAAAAGACTTTCTTTATTTTATTTTACTTTTTAAGGTTTTATTTATTTATTTTTAGAAAGAGAAAGGGAGGGAGAGAGGGGTAGAAACATCAACGTGTGGTTGCCGTTCACACTCCCACTGCTGGGGACCTGGCCCACAACCCAGGCATGTGCCCTGACTGGGGATCAAACTGGCGACCCTTTGGTTCGCAGGTCAGTACTCAACCCACTGAGCCACACCAGCCAGGGCTTTTTAAAAGACTTTCTAATCATTTCTAGTGTAGGTTTGCTGGTGATGAATTCTTTCAATTTTTTTTTATGTTCAATAAAGTCTTGATTTTGCCATCATTTCTGATATATATTTTTTTCTGGGTAAAAAATTCTTATATTGTTTTTCTTCCCATATTTTAAAACTGTTCATTTCTTTGCCTTCTGACTTGCATTACTTCCAACAAGAGATCTTGCTCTATCCTAATCTTTGTCCCTGTGTGTAAAGGCTTCTGTATGACTCCTTTTAATATGTTTATCATTAGTTTTAAGCAATGGAATTATGATGAGCCTTTGTGTAGTCTTCTTCATGTTTCTTGTACCTTGACTGGTGGGAATAGACCCAGCGTTCAGCATTACATGAGCTTTGGAGATTGTTCCCCCTCCTTTCAGGTTTTTCTTTTCCTGACCTCACATGCAGGTGATGGTCAGCACTCTGCTGAATACTCTGCTCATCTCCAGTTCTGTCTCTGCACAGCCTTCTCAGTTTTGTACGCTGCCCTGCCAGTTCCAGCTGCCGGGTACTCACCAGGCTCCTAGCACTGTCTTCTGAACTCAGGGAGACTGGGCTCTGCCGGAGTTCCCCCTTCCTACGCTGTAACCTCAAAGCTCCCTCCGGGCAGTAAGCTGGGGCAATTGTAGGGCTTACCTTTGCCTGTTACCTCAGTTAGCTCAGCCAGGAAGGTAAATTCGATCCCTGTTACTCTACCCTGGCAGGACTGCCTCATTAATTAATATGTTTCATGGGATATTAACTTTACAATTTAGTCTTTAGGTAACAGAGTATGGAGATGAATTATGTCACAGCCCTGAGGTGAGTAGTGTGACTCTCAGAGAGGCACACAGTGGCTCTTGGGACGTTGCGCCCCTTTCTTGGCCAGAGAGTAATCCACCTTTCTGTGTGGATTAGTTGCATTGTGTTAGAAACAGCTTTGTTCTTTTGCTATGGAATTTAGCCAATGTGGCAGGCTGTGGCAGTTATGCTTTTGTCCCTGGACTCCAAGTCCTTCTCATATACTCCACTTTGTGGCAGAGGCCATGGCTCCACAAGCCACATTTCCTCGTTGCCACCTGGACGCCTGTGGCACTCTGCCAGGAAGGGGCCCGGGAGGGAGCCCTCCCTGCTGGAGGAAGGGATGGGACTCCTTCCTGTCTGCTTTCTGTGGTCTTCCTGCCTCGTGGTTTATGTGAGCATCCTACCAGCAACACCTCACCCTTGCCTACGGTTTTTCTAAACTAATACAAGGAAATCAGGTTGAAAAGTCCAACAGGTCCTGAATCCAGAAACTCCTGTCTGGTCTGGTTTTTAAATAGGAAGACTATTATCTCCTTAGTGTTCAGATGCTCCCTATTCTGAGAGGAGCTTTTATTTGTAAGGGGTATGTGCATTCCTCGAAGAACCAGCTTCGCTGCGCCCCACTTCCAAACACCAGGACCGGCTGGCTGGAGCCCTTCTCGGAGGTCTGCGTTCCATCTCCAAGGGGGCTCCTCCTCTCAGTTTCTCAGTGTCAGTAATTCCATTCTCCTCCTTTTCCTGTCTACCAGTGAGGCAGAGCCTCTTTCTGTATGCTTTTCTGAAATTGCCAGGTCATACCCTTTGCACTTTTTTCTTCTTTCTTGTCTTTTTCTTCTTGATGTTTGAGTCCTTTGAATGTTCTGAACACAAATTCTCCCTTACATTGCAAACATATTCTTAGTTTGTAGCTTGCTCTCTTTTTAAAATATTATCTTTTTAAGTTTCAGAGATAGTCACTGAACTCCAGGCATGTGCCAGGTACTAGGGAAAATTAAGCACTCTGTGGCCTTCACCTCACCCGGGTTCCTCCTCTGGTTTCATTTCATAGTGGCAGCAATGTCCTTCTGTCTTAATAGGCTGCTGCCCCACCCAGTGGTTTTTAAGCTTCCAGTCAAAACCATGACAGACTGGTGAAATTAATTTAGTGGGTCACAATTAGCATTTTTTTAAATCAAATAGAACAGAAAATGTCAGAGTGCATCACACCATTAAGGTAATGAATGGAAGGAGGAAGGGAAAAAGCTTCAGGCAATTTGTAATCCATGTCAGAGTTTCCATTACAATCTCACAGGAGGGAAACGGCTTCTCCCTGGACAATTCAACAAGTATCTATTGGTAAGGGCATTGTATAGGAAAAGCAAATGGTTATATAGCCATTGTCAGACTGGGTATAAAAAAAGAGTTCTGTTCAGAATTACTAGGTTTATTAAAAGATAGCGAAAGGCCATTGGGTCCCTCCCAAAGTTGACATTAGATGAATGCATATGTAAGTGGTTTCTCACAGGTCTTATTCCCACTAAAATTCATCAGAAAATTGCTGAACCATTTGGTCAGAAATATATTTGATTCCCAAGAAGAGGGTGGTGGATTACATTCCCTGACCAGCCCAAGTATTGGACAGTATTTTCTCTTACAGTACAAAGGTGTGGTTCGTGAACACTTACATTTCAGTACCTGTGTACTCTGTCTTGACATAAACTTTGTTTTTGACTTTGCACAGCTGCCACAGAGGTTTGAAAATGCGCTGTTCCTTAGAGCTCAGGTCTGGTCACGGTCTGGAGAATATTGGGGGCCTCAGGACCCCCCCTTGTCAGCAGGAGACCGCTCTGTCTTGACAGACGCCTAGGGGACCTTCTCCTGGATGTCTTCACATCTTTACCCGCACATCTTTTACCTTCACATCTTCACATCAGTTAGGTTCTTGGGGCTGGTCAGAGCTTTGTCCATTGCAGAGCAGGTCTACTTTGGGCCTGATAATGAGATTTCATTTGCAAAAGGGCCCTGGTGCTAAAATAAAATCTTTGAAAATCATCAATCTATTCTAATATATACCTTTGTTTTACTTAATGAGAAAACGGAGGCCCAGAGTGGGAGTACCTTGTCAGCCACACAGCCTGCAGTCGACCTGACGTGGCCCTGCCCCCAGCAGTCTGCAGAGCAGCCAGCATTTCACACTGGAACGTCATGCCTCTAGTTGTCCGGGGCCTGAACACATTCCCCACCAGAGACCAGGGGGAGGGTGTGCGTATGGAATCACCGTTCGGCTCCTCTTCATAGATCAGGTTCCTTTACCAGGTCCACGTCATTCATCCATTGGGTACTGCAGGCTGTACCCAAAGGCCTGCGAACTCTGTAAGGGCCTACAAAAGTGATGGAAGCTTAGAAAATTCATCTGCTTCAAAACACAAATATTTTCTAAAAAACAAATTGAAATTATTATGTGCCAGTGTGGACAAATTGTCATATTTATATGACATGGATCAGGACCTCAAAAATGAGGGTGTCTCAGACCTACGAAGGTCTTACGGTGGCTGTGCCAGGCTCGCTGTGAACTGACAGCCTGGCTCTGATGGGCGCTGGGGTGGGGCTTCCCTCCAGAAGTGGTGGGACTGGTAGACTGGAGACCCAGCGCAGCATTTGGCCAGGGACAGCCCGGAGATAAATTTCCTTTTTTCTCTCCTGTGACCAGATAACACATTTCTTCCCATTGATTGACCGATTAGACCTCAGATAAGTGAATTCCACTCTCTGGGCCTCACTGCCCCGACTGTAACAGGAGAAGTTTGAACTGATCTCCAGACCTGCGATTCCCAAAATTCAGAATGCAGACACTGCTGGTGTGCAAGATGGTTTTAGGGGGTATAGAAATTTATTTTATTTTGATAGTTTGGCGTTTATTCAGTGCGTATCAGGAAAACAATGCAGCTAACCCTTCAGCTTGTAATTTCACTAATATTTTACTTAAGCTATGACGGGTATTTAAAAATGTTTAAGTGAGTTTATTTAAAGGGGAAAAATGCACAGTGAGCCTTTAAAGCGGCCAAAGGTTTGGCCGTGGCGTGGTGCGCACTGGCTGAAGCTGGGGAGAGCGGGGCTCCAGTTTGGTGAAGTGAACTGGTGTCTTGTGAACTGTAGGAGAAAACCTGGGGCTGTGACATCCATGCGGTGGATCGCAGTTAGCACATTTCTTATTCCTGAAATGAAATAGAAACATATAGGACACATCAGAGTGCTCGTACACAGTAACAGGAAGAATTGCCTTGTGAAACCTTCGTGTGCAGTCACATGTAAAATACATTAATGTTGGAAGTCGCTGTTTAAAAAAGTTGGAAAAAGGTGCACCTCTGAGGTCTCCTGCCTCTCTAGTGCCCCCAGTCTGTGGCCATCTCTGAGTTTGTGCCATGACAGACAGTGGACAGCAGAGGTCAGGCAGCCCTCATACAGCAGCAGAGGCCGAGGCTTGGAGGAGCAGAAACCTAGGCCTGGTGCCAAGCAGAACAGAGACCTGAGGGGATGGACAGTTGTTGACAACCAGCCCGTTTGCCTGCAGGGGTGCCAGGTCCTGAGAGGCACTCTCTGGACCGCTTCGCTGCAGCCGCTTTCCACTCTTTGTCCCCAGACTGGATTCTGGTCTCTGGACTGTCAGAATGCCCTGGGGAGGCTTCAGGGGTCTCGTTTTTCTCGGACCAAGGCCCTGTGATGCAGCATTGGGCCCAAGCCAGGTTCATCTCAGAGAATCATGCCCACATTGACTCAGGGAGGATTCTTGTGTTTTATATTCCCTTCCAAAAGGAGCTTCGATATCTGAGAGCAGTAAACACACACTGAGCCCCGACTTTCCCCTTGACACTGTTTGAAGCACCCTGTGCGTTCTAACTCCTGCAAGCCTCACAGCTTACTGAGGGAGGGCAGGACCTTGGGGCAGAGAGAAGCTAAGTGACTTACCCAGGAAGCAACTTAACAGCTAGGAAGAAGCAGAGCCAGGATTCAAACTCAGGCTGGCTCTTAACCACTAGCATCTGCTGGCGGGAGAGGAACAGATATCTGTTCCTCGAGTGATGGACCTGTTTCAGAGGGCAGTGTGGCTGCAGTATGTTCCTGAGAACTGGAGGCCGTCAGGCAGCAGGGGAAGTTCAGGCCCAGGACAGGAAGACAAGGTGGGCACCACTTCCTTCTGCTGCCTAAAGGGCTGCCTTTGTCAGAGGCCTTAAGAGCAGAATGGGAATCAAAGGGTAAAAAGCTACAAGGAGATGCATTTGGGCTCAATAGAAGGAAGCATTTTAAACATTTATTGTAAGATCTATAGACAAACACAGAAAGCTCAGCCCCATTGAAGTCCCAAAATGATGTCACATCTGTGTCAGATCTCCAAGAAAGGCTTTTCCAGTAGCTGAGCTGGTCCCTTGGTGGATGGGGCTGCCTGGCTGCCTGCCACACAGCAGTGAGCTCTGTGCCCCTGAGCAAGGACAGAGGGAGGCCAGACAGCCACTTGGAAAGAGATGCATGTCGGGCAGGAGGGCACCGGGGATCCCTGAGGTTTGGGGTGGGAAGAGAAAAAGTGGGAAGTCCGTGGGGCACCTCTCCTCCTCCTGCTCCCTTGCCCAACTCAACAAAGATGTCACATCTCCCCTATTCCTAAACCGGACCCCTTCTTCCCCATCCCACCCCACTCCAGGCCTGAGCCATGGTTCATCTTATTTTATTCTCTCCCAGACTTCCTCAAAGAGCTGTCTGCACTCACTGCTTAAACTTCCCCTTCCTGATAGTCTTTTCCTACCCCTGCAGCATAGCTGCGGCAAATCTGTCCTTCCCAGGGTCTCTTCCTGCTACTCCCAGTGTTAAATCCCTTGGCCTCTTTGCAGTCCCCATCCTCCCTGACCCTACTGCAGCATTTGAAACTGGGAACCATCCCCTCAAAATTTTCTCCTCATTGGTTTCCATAAGCCTGCACTCTGTGCCCAGTCTCCTTTCCCCGTGTCCTCCCCCCTCCCCAAGACCCCCAGTGTCAGTGGCCCCCAGAATTCTTTCCCAGCCTCCTCTTCACTTTGCACACCTGCCCCACTCACAGTGCCAGCTGCTACCTGAATGCTGGCGTTCCTCGATGGCCTAGATTCACTTTCCATTCAAAGTGTCCAAAACTGGCCCATCTGCCTCCTGTCCTCTGCTCCCCACCATGACCTTGGCCATATTCCTACACACCTCTGCCTGCTTTTCCTCAGTGAGTAATGCCATCTGCCCAGTTGCCTGGTAGAAACCGCTGTTACCTTAGACTTCTTTCTCACAATTGCCACCCTGCACCCCCCCCCCATACATATCAGTCCAGTGGGTCCATCTGCTTTGTCCCTTGAAACCAGCCCATAGGCATTGCCCTAGTTCAGAGTCGCACTATCTCTCTGCCTGGTCTCCTTTCCTCTCTTCCGACCCATCTCCAAAATGCTACCACAATTCTGTTCCTCAAACACTTCACTCTTTCCTCCCCCCTTCCTCAAGCATTTGCAGTGCATCTGTGCCTCCTTCACTACAGGTAGGTTGGGTTCCAATTCTCTGGCATCATCTGCCACCAGACCCCTCTAGGCACTCAGTGCTCCAGCCACATCCTGCTTGGGCTCTCTCGGGAACAGCACACTTTCCGTGGCCTGGTTTCAGCTTATGCTGGTACTCCAGCCCCACTGCATGGAGGAGTAGGAGGAAGAGAGTGTAGCAGTGGGCGTGGGCGAAGCCAAAGAAGCGGCAGGATCGGGTGGTCTGGGAGGATGGTGCACCAGCCGTGGCTTGTCCATTGTGCTTGTCTGATCCACAGGCACCTCTGGATGAGGGTGTGGCACGCACCAGCACCCTGTCAAGCACATGCAGTGTGCAGGGCCTGGGCCCATCCCTGACATTCAAGGCAGGCTCTGCCTGGCTGTGATGTAAGACCTGCTGTAATTTCCGCGAACTTCCAGCCACCTCTCAGATCTCATCTCCTACCACTCCCCCACCTCGCCCCACACCCCAGTTTCTTTTCCACCTTGTTGGCCTTCGTGCTAATCCTTAAATAGGCCAAGTTTGTTCCTGCCCTACGGCCTTTGTGCTTTCCATGTATGCTGACTAGAATGCTCTTCCCCGGATGCTTTGTAATGGTTTGCCCCTTCACATCATTTAGGTATTACTGTATTTTCCTGTGTGTAATGCGCACCCACATTTTTGTGCACATTATACATGGGATTATGTAATCGTTAGAGCCATGTGTATTGCACATCCTTATTTTTCCCTCAGAAATTTGGGCAAAAAAGTACATGTTATACACATCAAAATACAGTAAACCAGGTGCTGATTTTAAGGATTAAACACCTCCTCCTTCTCCCCCATCTTCATCACTCTTATCCCCTAATCCTTATTTTATATCGCTCCAGTCACTTGTTTGTTGTCTGTTCTCCCCAGGGGAAGGGCACAGACCTCGACTTGTTTGCCTCCCAAACCTATGGTAGTACCTAGGCTGGAGCAGGTGGTGATGAGTATTTCTGATATGCGCACACTAAGGAGTGACTGAACGGTGAAGGGGAGTTTCGGGCCCTCAGCAGTTAGAGCTCGCACCGAGGCTGCCCCTGCACGGTCTACGTCAGCCCGGGCAGGCCAGCGGTGCTGAGCCGCCGTGGCCGGCAGGCTCGAGGGTGGGAGCTGGGGGAGGCTGGGGTGGACTCGTGCACGTGCCCCGCCCTCCAGTGTTCTTCTGCCAGGTAAAATTCTTCCTGCCTTCAAGGCCCTGCTCCATTTCTACCTCCCCAAGGAGACTTGCTGGGTCCTGCACCCCCTCTTGAACCCACTTCCTGGGTGTTCTCCCCACCGCTGCAACCTTTCTTCACAGCACCCATGTGATTGCTCCTTGAGTTATTCCTCTTCTTTACTCCTATCTCTCTCATGAGACTGAAAGCACATCAAGGGCAGGGGCTATGATAAAGCCTCTTTGTGTTCAGCAGTGATGCAGGGCTGAAGGAACAAGGTCAGGTCTGTCTGGACACCGGCATGGTCACTGAACGTTGTCGGCCCCTGTAAGGCAGGGCATCCTCTGGCAGTAAGCAGGGCAGGCACAAGGGATGCAGTTTCTCTGGAGCAAATTAAGGGCACATTTGGAAAACCAGGCAGGCTTTGAATAAAGGCAGATTGTTTGGTGACACATGTTCATTCATGGACTGCCTGGTCTTTTCCCTTTCTTCTCACTCACAGTTCTCACTCACTGCCGGCCTCTGTGATGGCCACTAGGAGAGAGGGGAAGACGGGGAACTGGGTGATTCGAGTTCAGAATCAGATCTGTGCCTCCTGTTGGGGCAGGCCAGGAGGGGCGACCCCGCAATTCTGCCTTCCTTTGCCTCCAGCCTGTTCTAAGTTGCTTTCCTCCCATGATGCTCCAGCTGGGAGTCCAGACTTCAGCTGGCTTAAGCAGATTTCTTTGCTTGCAAATAGCAAGATATTTCAAAGCCTGAAAAATCACTTTAGCCCTTTCTTTAAGTGAAGACCTAACTCCCCTCCCCCCATATCTGTTCTGGTGTGGCTCCTTGAGGTGTGACATTGAAGTGACCCAGCGGGCATCACTCATACTCCCCAGGCCACCAGCGTGAGCTGCCGAGGTGGGCAGGCTTGCTGAGGCTGTCTCCCCACCAGCCTGAGGTCTGTGGATGAGGCTTCTTGGTCAGAGAGCTTCAGACGGCAGGGCAGGTCCCTGGGGAGGACAGCAGTGTCTGTGTGGCCAGCTGGGAACCAAGGACCCACAAGGGTGGGGCTGCCTGGCCTCCTGGCAGTTGATGTATGTAATTATTAATTTTCATATGGATAGTTTTATTTTCTGCGTATTTACATGTATCATGAGTATCCATAAATGTTATTGTTTAGTCTTCATATTTCCTATTTTAAAATATTCATGGTACCACACCTCCGCACTTTGGACATAAGGGATAGCACCGCACACATCATGTTTTACCTACAGACCTGCCCTTTTTCCAGTCAATTATTTCCTTGCAGCATGTTCCCAGGAAGGGAATTACATGTAAAAAGAGATGGATGTTTTAATAGCACTGGAGCTGCGTTGCCCAAATTCTCCCCCAGAAGGCTGTGCTAATTGACAGGGCCTTGGGCAGTGTGTTTAAGCTGGTGCTCCCACAGCCTCAGCGTGGGAGATGTTATCACTTTGTTAATGTGCTAATTCAGCAGGTGCGCAGGCACCTCCGGCTCCTCTGATGTGCGTTTCCCTGATGACAGCCAGGAGGAGTGTGTCTTCAGTGCTGATCTCCTAGGCGTGCACCTTTGGCTGCGGCCTCCCTGCCGGACAGCCCTGGGTCTCAGTCCACTTCTCTTTCCACCTCCCTGCCTTGTGCTGTGTGTCATCTGTTGTGGTCTTTCCACTTCTGATTCCTGACTTCCTCTGGTTTCTCACTGGGCAAGCACGTGACTGGTTATGGGAGTCCTGGACACCCTGGCCACGTGCCCCTAAGGCCTCTCTCCCGCACTGGACACATGTGGGCCCTCCTTTCCACCAGGGACCCTTCAAGAACTTCTTTTTATTTCTCCAGGTGGCCTCATCTGGGCTGATCTCCCGAGAAATGGCTGGGAGTGACCAAGCTGTCCCTCAATGACCTTTCCAGTGAAGCGTTCAGACTCTACACCCTCAGAACAAGTGGACCTGCCACATGGATCTGCATGTCCTGGCAGTTGGGGACGCAGAGGTCCCCAAAGTCCAGACACGTGGACAGCAGGGGCCCACAGTGATGACAGCAGCTCAGCCTCTCTTCCTGCCCCTTGCCTGAGGTGGCAGGAAGAGCTCACCTCTCAGGCGGAAAATCCAGTTGACCCAGGTAGATGGGCAGCCATCAGCACTCTGTGGTGTGGCAGGGACAGCACGGGGCTGGCACACTGCCCCACTTCCAATGGCATTGAAGGTTCTTAGGCACTTGGAAAGGCAGCTCGCCTCAAGGGAAGTCTTTGCAGATGCACTGGGGGCGCCCTGTGGCTGGCAGTCTCTGCCTCCAGGTGCTGCACCTGATGTGGCTCGTCACTGGGGCAGGAGTCTCTGCTGTCACCTCTCAGGTCCCTCAGTTGTTAAAAGCCAGAGAGAAACTCAGACATCAAGTTCTATTCTCTCATCTTATTTATACCGTTATTAACACTCAGCTCTTTTAAAAATTATTAAAAAGTAGTACATGCCTATTCTAAAATATTAGGAAAATACAGAAGACAATTAAGAAGAAAATATAATCATTGAGATCATATAGCATATATAATTTGTATCTGCTCTATCCACTTAAAATTAAATTACAAGCATTGTCAACATAATAAAATGTTCTTCGTAAACACTTCTAGTGACTGCATAGGAGTGTTTTGAGTGGACACACCATAAATATTTACTGTCACCTAAATGTTGGGCATTTTATTTTTAAGTTTTTCAAGAGCATAAAAACACATTGAAGTAAACAAAGATTTAAATATAAGTCTTTGTCCACGGTTTGATTTCCCCTTAGTTTAGATTCCTACTCCCAGGGTGTTAACATGTTTTAAGACTTTGCATATGTATTTTTGCTTTGTTTCCAGAAGGGTGCACTAATGCATGCCCACCTTACCACACACAGCTACACCAAGAAACACCATTTTATAAAAACATTTACTGACTCGAGAGACAAGTCTTGACCCTTGCAATAGGTGAACTGACACGTGGGGAGGAAAAGGGGCACAGCCAGGGCACTCCAGGAGTGTCACCTCATGCCACCCTCACAGCAACCTACCGTCAGCAGGGAGGGGCCAACACACAGGGAAGGGGAACCTGCCCCATCTCGCGCTTGGCCACCCAGACAGGGAGCCCGGGGCGACTGCTCGAGGTCAGACCCCAGAGCCCTTGCGCTGCACCTCTGTTCCCTCACCGCTCTTCCTAGGCAGATGCCAAAAGGCGGTTTGGGGCCAAGAGATGAAGGAGCTTGTCGGAGTCTGGATTTACCCTGTAAACAGGGGCACCATTAATGGGCTCTTAAGCATCCAGGCTGTTTTACAAAGATGTTTCTGCCAGACTGGCAGGGGGAGGCTGGAGGCAGGGAGGCTGTTGGGAGACATGACCTGCAGGTAATGTGAACAACTCAGAGGCTGCCTGGACGCATGTGGGCTGCGGGCCACAGGCAGCTTGGGGACACAAGGGGGCTAGGGACGCCTCCTGCTGTGTCACTTGGCAAGGGCCATTTTTATCTGCTACACGTCAGGCAAAACCTGTGCCAACTGTCAAGGACTCCACCTCAAATCTAGCAAATAAGAGAGAGGATGGTGTGGATTACGTTATATTTAAAACAAGCCCACACAATGCCTGTAATTTTTTATTCTGACTCCATAATTATAGCTCAAGACCAGTCAGATCATAGTTATCCCCACACCGACCTGCTGTTGGGACACATGGAATTAAAGGCTTTGCTGCTCCAGATTCTATTTTGGATGCCAAGCGCTGGCAGGTAACGGGCCTTTCACAAGGCCCGTCTTGTTGGGCCCTCCTGGGGCAGCCTGCATAAAGGCCAGGCAAGTCAGCACTGGGCGTTTGAGAACACCACTGAGGCTTGTAAGCACCTAGGATGCTACAGCTTTGCCCTCCTGAGCCAGGGGTCGGGAGAGCTGAGAGAAGCACCATCTTCGGAGTGGGCCAGCCTCCCTCAGCCAATCTCAGAGCCTCTGCCCTCTAGAAGATGCATGAATGCTGCTCTCCCCAGCCAGCCAGGGTCTGGTGGTCCGATGAGCCAAGCCCTGGCTATTGGGCACAGTGTTCACAGATGGGCTGGCACTGCCCCAAGGGGCCTAGTTCAAAGAAGAGAGAACAAGGCAAAGGGGCATGCAGGCCTGGGCCACTGCAGGCGCCCCTCCCAGGGGGCTGCACTTCTTTCTGTCTTGGGCCCCACCAGAGAACACCACCTCTCAGCCCCATGAAGACAGCCCTGACAAAGCAAGAGTGGGGTTGGGTCCCTGCTCACAGACCAGAACACCAGTGCCCCTTCCTCCACATGGCCCTCCCACCACCAATCCTGCCGCTCGGGGGCCTGTGGAGGAGACAGAACAGCTCCTGTTTATTGATCAGCTGCGGCAGACCCTGTGCGTGCACCATCTCATTTACTCCCATCACCGCTGCCAAGTAGGTGTGACTGCTGTTTCCATGCCCCCCGCTTTAGTGATGAGTGACTGGAGCTCTGAGTCGTGAAGTGTGGGGCTCAAGGCCACCTGGCTCATACATGGAGTGGAGCTGCAGCCCTGTTGTCCAGACTCCCCAAAGCACACAGATAACTGGCCGGAAACCACCAGTTCTGCTCCCACTGCTGCTTGGTGGTTCCATGGCCCTGGGGAACACACTAAGCAAGCAACTGGGCCTAAGAAAGCCCAATCCCAGTACCTATTCTTAGCACAACGCTCCTGCTGCACACGGCCCCCCTGCCTCAGCTGAGTCCCAGGACAAGCCAGCCAGTGCCCTGTGCAGACCCTGGCTCTTATGTCCCCACAGAGAGTGGATGGTCCCCTCTTCTGGCCTCTGAAGCATCTTACACACACTTCTAATGTTTAAGGCATTGCTGTCACCACCCACATGCTCTCCTCCTAGACTTCTCAGGGCAGAGCCTGTGTCCTGTCTGTTACTAGTTTGATGCTGAGCACACAATAGTTGCTTGCTGTTTGTTGCAAGAAAAAAGTAGAGTTTGGAAAACTCACATGCATCCTCCAAAACTCTGGTTAGTCTAGATCCTGGGAAGCCTTTGCCGATTGGCACAGACTGAATTGACCCTGGCCCTTCCTATACAATCTGTGGGAGGACCCTTCACACCCCCCAGGGCAGGGACAGGACCTGCTTCTTCCCTGTGACCCCATTCCCCAGCACAGACCAGGCACCCAGCAGCAGTGAGGAAATGTAGAACTGAGTTGTTCTTTGCTTCAGAGACCCAGAATAAGGGCACTGTGACCAGTTCACCAGGCTGAAACCGCCACAAACTGGCATGCCAAGGGTTTTGCTGAGGAAGGGAACTAAAATAACTCCTAACTTTAAAAAGGAAACACACCCAGTAGGTATTCTATTTATGTGAAAATCAACTCTGTTTTTAGGTATTTGCCCTCCTGCCTCACCTCCCCAAGGTGGACCCAGCTGCCCCATGGGTCCCCTCTACACCCCACCCAGTAATCATGGCCCTACCTGCCCCATCCCCTCCTCTGTTTGCTCTCTGGGGTTTCCCTCGATTGCAGGGTGTGAGCTTCCAGACGCCCCAGAGGCCTGTCTCATGCCCCAGACTCACTCCCTCCCTCCCAGACCTGCCGTTCTAATCCCAGAGTTTCCAAAGAGCAGGCCAGAGCCAGGGCCCATGGGCCCTGGTGGGGGAGAGCAGGGAGTCGGCCTGTGACTGGGCCACCCCTTAGCTGAGCCAGAGCAGGGCGGATTCACGCTGGGTGCACAGGAGCCAGACCCTGCTCTGCCCAGGTCTCTGACAAACCAGCAGGACCCTGCTGCCTAGGGGAGTTGGACCTTGGGGTCCACTTGGCACAGTGAAGTGAATGGGGTTTTGGAGTCCAGCTCATGGTTCTGGTTCTGGCTCCACCAAGGCTGCCAGCATTTAGACCGCTCACCTACCTTCCTAATCTCCCCCAGCCTCAGACCCTCCCTGGCTGAACAGAGACATATCTGCTGTGTTGATCTGTTGTGCGTGCACCATCTCGTTACTCCCATCACCATGAGGGTCACACCATGTGGTGTGACACGGTGAGAGTCACAGCATGAGGCAGGGAAGGCCAGGGCCAGCCACTCTGGTGGCAGGACAGCATGGGAAACCCCATGTGGTAAGGAATGCACAGCGGACAGCAGCACTCCATGTGTCGGGTGGCTTATCAAGTATCACGTTCCTGGTCTGTAAGCCCCTTCTCTAGTCTCGTGGCTCACCCTCCCCGACTATGTCTGCTCCCTTGTCCCAGAGACCCCTGGGGCCTGAAGGAATATCCAGCTCCCTGGCAAGGTCCTTGCTCCTCACAGAGGCCAACTGGGGCAAGGGTACCGGGGGCCCTCCACATCTGCAGCTCCCTGCACCTTGAAACCTGGCTCTGGGAAGAGACCAGGACTGCCCAAAGCAGGGAGGGGCCACAGCGATGCATAGCACTCAGGCCCCCCACCAGCCACAGCTGCGGTTTCCAGAGAGCTGAGCCTCCCACCGCAGGGACAGTAAACCGAGAAGCACTGTAACTATAAATGTGAAGTGGCACACCACGGGACACTGCCGCAGCCCCCCCCCCCCCCGGGGCCCTGCCTGCCAGCCTCCCTGCAAGCCACAGGGCCCAGGCCAAGCCTCCCCAATGGCACAAATCTGCCTGCTGGGCCTCCCAGCTCTGGGCTCTGAGCAGGGCCATGGGGGCCCTGATGGAGGTCTGGGACAGAGGGTTGGCAGGACACTACACAGCACCTTCTACACCAATAGTCGGGGCCTCTGCTCACGCTTCATGAGCACCTCTCGTTTTATGTTATCTAAGAGGAGGGGGCCCCATAATCTTTTGGGAGCTTAGTGCTTCTAAAGGTCTTATTCCTGCCCTGGGTGGCAGTAAACCACAGGTTTAGTCCCTTCTGGAAGCTCCCTCTGGCACAGTCAGGGTGACCTCGGGATGGACCTGGGGCTCACATGGCTCTGACAGGCATCCTCATAGGCACCGCCGAAAAGGACACCTGGGAGTGGCGCACACACCTGATGGAATGAGAGAGAGCAGCCCCCTTCATAAAGTGCCCGATGCAGGGCCAGCTCATAGCTCTCAGAACCTCCGAAGGGTCGTGGTGCCCACTTCACAGGCAATGACCTGCGCCTGGGTCTCCCCACCTCCGCCTAGTTCAGGCCTGGCCCAGAGCGCAGTGCCAGGCGGGGAGCAGGGGCCCCTCTGCAAGGGTCTGGGGAGACAGGCAGGGAAGGGAGACAGAGGCAGGGAAGGAAGACCTCTCATTCTCTGCCCTCTCAGAGCTGGCCAAGGACAGGTCTTCCCTCCAACACCCTACTCCACTGAACAGACTGCCCCCTATCTCAGGCCCCTCCCACCTGACTAGGGCACTAGCCAGGAAAGGTAAGGTCACCCTTCACTTGTGTCACCTGCTCTGAAGGAGAGCTCAGAGATGAGCCCTTGGGTCTCTACAGAGACCCCACACAGTGGGACTGTCTGGAGCAATGTCCTGTCCATCTCTCTGGGCCAGAGCCCCCTCAGGGAGAAGGATGGGACTGGATGCCTAGGAAGCACTGCCAGCCAAGGCAAAGGCCCTCCCAAGAGACTGTGAGGAAGAGCCCTGGGCTGGGCACTGGGGAGCAAGGGGCCTCCAACATCACTGCAGGCCCCCAGTCCCCCCCACCCCCCACCCACCAGGGCAGTGGCTGGGGCCTGGCCCCCTGTGGGCAGCCGCGCCCACCCACGTGAGTCAGGCAGTTTCACTTCCCAAGTCCACCAAGAGGAAAAGTGAAAAACAGGCCGGGTACAAAACATTTAGAATTTCTTATTTGTAAGAAAGGTTTAAGACTGTACAGGAGGGTATAAAAGAAAGCCTCACTATGTGGAAAAACATCATTTTATTGTGTAGGATGATTCAGTATTGTCATCTCGAACCCGAGGCAATCCACAAATCTGTTCCGACTCAGTCATTCACTCAATACTTATTGAGCGCCTACTATGTACCAGGTGTGTTCTAGGCACAAGGGATACAGGAGAGAACAAATCAGATAAAAATCCCTGCCAGACAAAATGAAGAACTAAAGGAGTAAGTTACATAGTATAGTAGAAGGTAAAAGGTGCAGTAAAAAAAAATTGGGAAGAGGACAGAGAGTGCAGGGCAGGTGGGGGGATTACAGTCTAAAACAGGCTGAGAAGTAACGTTTGAGCAGAGATTCTAGGGAGGGGAGGCAGCAGGAGTGTCCTTGCATGCTCTGGGACCACGACTTCCAACCTTTTCACCTCATGGCACACATAAACTGATTACTAAAATTCTGCATCACACCAAAAAATGTATTTTTGCTGATCTGATGAAAAATTAGGTACAATTTTATGTTGGTTCTTGTCATTTTTTCATTTGACAATCTAAGGGAAAAGATGTCTGTGCCCCAAACTAAATAGTCAGGCATTGAGCGTTTTAATGATTCTTGTGGCACACTGGCGTGCCGTGGCACAGCGGTTGAAAATCGCTGCTCTGGGAACGTGAAGGAGGACAGCACAGCGAGCTCAGAGTGAGTCAGTCTCAGACACTTGGCAATGCCCGCAGACATTCTTCATTGTCACAGCTGGGGCTGGGAGGTGCACGGTTGCTATTGGCATCTGGTGAGCAGAAGCCAAGACGCTGCTGAGTATCCCACAGTACACAGAACTGCTTCCTACACAAAAGAATGATTTGGTCCAAATGCCAGTAGAGCTGAGGTCAAGAAACCCCGGAGAGAGAAAGAAACAGTAGTAGGAGAGAGAGCCAGAGGGGTAAATGCCAAGCAGGTTTTTCTTGGAACTAGAGAAGCTGATTCAGAAATGCTTATGGAAAAATATGTGAGGATAGCTAGGGGGAGTAAATTAAAAGGAATAAATAGTAAGTAGCTTCACCAGATCTTAATATGCACAATAAAGTCCTAATTAGACAAATGACTGATTCCTCAATATATAAAGAGTTCTTACAAATGAATAAGAAGAGGCTTTTAAAAAAACTTTCAAAAAATAAGAAGAGAAACAGGGAATTTACCAAAAACACAGGCAAATGGTTTATAAATATGTGAAAAATGTTCAATGTTACTTGCAATTTAAAGTAATAAAAAATGAAAACCATGAGAGAGCATTTTTCAACAAGCAGATTAGCAAAGACTGAAAAGTTTGTGCAGTTGCCAAGGGTGTGTGAGAGTGAGGCCTCATGCACAGTTCTTGAGAATATAAGTTGGTACTGCCTCTTTGGAAAGCAATTTGGCAGTATGTGTCACATATTTGAATACATGTACTCCTTGATCCAACACTTCATTCTAGGAAAGTATTCTCCTCACATAGATACACAAAGGTGCAAGTACAGACCTGTTTATTACAGTGTTAGCAAAAAACTGGAAATAGCCGGAATGCCCGCTAGCAGGGAACTGGTCTATTATGTGGTACATGCTGATTGTGCAAGGGAACGCTATGCAGCTCTTAAAAAGATGCAGGCTCACTCATAGGCAGGCATCCAAGCGCAATGAAAACACGTGACCACAAAGAGACTTATTCAGAGGATTTAATAACAGCTTTATTCATAATAGCCCCAAAGTGGAACAACCCAAACATCCATCGAAGGAGAATGAACAAATTGCGGCATATTTGTATAATGGAACACTTCTTGGCAACAATAACAAAAGGAATGAATGGGTACACACAACAACACGAATGAATTTCAAAAGCACTTTGCTAAAAAAACATAAATCAGACACAAAAGAGTATGTATTGTAGGGTTCCCTTTATATGACGTTTACAGGGGAAGCAACCCCCTGGTAACAAATCAGAGCGGCGCTGGCCCTGGGAGGGCGCGGATTACCGGAAGGGGCAGGAGAACTTCCGGGTGGAAGGAGACGGAAATGGGTGCTGCAGGCACCATGTGTCTGCGGCACTGAATTGAACACTTAAGATGGGTGCGATTCACTGAATTTAATTTTGCCTCGATTTAGAAACAAAAATTATTGAGCTAAAAAGAAAACACCTTAGTCAAACTTAATATGTCCTGAAATGGAATGGAACGATCTCCAAATAAATTTAGCAGGGTTTGGGGGGAGGGGAATGGTGGGGTGGCAACAAGGACGGAAAACATGCTCGTGTGCTCCCACAGGAACACAGAGGACCTGCATCTGTTACGTAAGCTCATGCCTGTGCTTCACCTCCAGGGGAACGTGTGAGGAGCTGCTCACTGCTCACAGTGTATTTCTGGAGGGGGATGGAGGTCTCTGAAGTGGCCAGGACATGTCTTAGTACTTTTTGTACTGTTGAAATTTCCTCTACTGTGTACATTTGTTTTTAAGTATAAAACTGAATTTAAATTTCTCGATCGAGATTGAATTTTAGTATCGCTCTACCCTTGGTGGCTGGAAGCAGGGATGTCGATGCAGCCCTGGGACTGCCTGCCGGCTGGCGGCTGGCGGCAAACAGCTGTATCTCTGAGGCTGGGGCGGGTGTGCGGACAAGCAGATCCAGGAAGAGCTGGAAGACGTTCCTTGGGCGGGGAAGCTGGAACGGAAGCCCTGGCTCAGGACACCAGGGGAAATAAACTATCTGATGGCCAGGATAGCAGCCTGAAGTGATAAGCTTTCTGTTAAGGAATGTAAAAACGAACCCTATTTAAGATTCATTTTGATGCAATTTTTTTAATATGAAAAGAAGCTTCTTTGGTGGGTTGGAAGACAAAGCTTGTAAGAGGCTGTGCGACTGGGGGGTGGGGGGGGGAGTCCTGGAGGAAAGAGTTCTGAGCTAAGAATAGGACTGACTGCAAGGTATAGTTTTTAATCAATCAGCTTTTGGTCTTTTCTCCACAAACAAGAATATGCCATCGAGGGCCTTACCCAAGAATGTCCCTACTGATTCTGAGAGCTGCACTCTGTGCTACTGTCACGATTCCCTGCTCAGGGCCCAGAGCGAAGGCCTCACTGTCCTCTCTCCTTGTTAGTGTTTGAGTGGTGATAGGGAGGAGAGAGAACTTCACTTGTCCCAGGGGATGCCCTGCTCACTGGTCCTGCCAGAGGAGGAGGCCCAGCTCTTTCCCAAAGGAAGTTCTCAGCTCGGAGGGACAGGAAGGGAGCCCAGCTGTGGTATCGGAGGGTAAGGAACCCGGGGTCCTGACCTTTGGAATGCATAGAATCCTTGTAAACTCCTGGCAAAACAGTTGAGAGCAGTCCAAAAGTCCGATCCAGATGCCTTAGAGAGAACTGAAGGGTCTTGGGTAGAACCCCTTTACGAAATGTAATAGGCAAAATATGGATGAGAAGGTCTGAAAGGGCTTTCAGCAAATGGCTAAGACCCACATGGGCACAGGGAGCAGGCTGTGCGATAGACTCCAAGCATGGGGTCCGAGACAGCGTGGGGACTGGGGGCAGGACTGCATTTGGCCTGAGCAGATGAAGGATCAGATGGGGTAGGGGGTGACAGGCCCTTACAGATCCTCTAGTCTGGCCCCTCCCTGGGAGAAACTGAGGCCCAGGGAGTGGACTGATTTGTGTCAGGGGTCAGGGCCAAGCTCAGTCAGGACTCACACTCTAGCCACCCTGTCCAGTGGGTGTCCTGGAGTCCTGGCCTTTGGGACTGGAAGCAGAGCTGAAGCCCTTGACCAGACAACCATGTACTCTCTTCCCACCTAGGAATATGTTTCTACCTATTTCCATGGAGAAGCAACCACTCAGGCAGGCTGCAGTAAGGGCAGCCCTCTGAAAGGGTCGTAACACCAGATCCTGCTCATCACCTACCCAAGAGCTCCCCGCTTTTTTCCTGCTAGAACCCAGATTTTGTAATGGGCAAAACTTCATCATTTCAGGAAGCATAGGCCAGCTCCCCAAGCCCAAGAGATGGGTCCTAATTGGTCTCATGGTATTCCCTGAACCTGTTGTCAATGATGGGACTAAGAATGACCATATGACCTCGTTCTGGCCAATAAGACATAAAGGGAAGTCAGTGGAGGCTTCTGAGAAAGTTTTTGCTTTCCTAAGAAAAAGGAAAGATGAAGCAGGCACCGTCAGGTCCTTACCCCACATCTCTTTCTTCCTGCCTTTAATACAGATGTGTTTGTAGCACAAGGGGCAGGCATGGAGTAAAGAAAGGCAAAATGCCCTTAGGATGGCAGAGTGGATGGTGGAGCCCGAGTCCTTGGTGGCCCTAGTGAGCTGCTGGACCAATATCCGCAGCTCTCTACCTCCATACTTCTTGTTAAGCAGACATTAAGTGCCCTTAGGGTATAAGCTACTGTCAGCTGGGGTTTTTTCCTCTTACTTGTAGCCCAAAGCAATCCTGATTGGCCCTGGCCAAAACCCTTAGCAACTCCAGCCAACTTCAAGAGACACTGTATAGAAACAGCCTTTGATCAGCTTCCTCAAGCCCCCACCCATCTTTCTTGTCAACCCTCAAGCAGATGGAGTCTGGTGGAGTCCTCCACCCACCTTACCACACCCCCCGTCATCAGCCCAGCCAGTCCCACTCATCTTTCAATGCCCACCTTGGATGGCCTTCACTGACATTGCCCTCTACCACAAGGCAAGCATCTCACCGACCACACTGATCACTTGTTTATTTCCCAATCACACTTATGGTGGCCTGCTCGGAGTCAGTCATGCTGGCGCTGGACCCAGCGGGCAGGGTAAGTCCTCAGGGAGCCCGCAGACTGGCTGGCAGACAAGCCCACAGCGGTGGCACAGAGAGCAATAATAGGGGGTGGATTAATTTCAGCTTGGTGGGGGAGCAGGTAGCCACTTTCATGCTGTTCTCTCCAAACAAATGCTTTGCTTCTTCAGGCAACACTCAGCCCTGTCTGTTCCAATACTGTCCTGAGCCCGTCTCAAGAGGCGGCGGCAGAAAGGGGCTCTTGTTCAATGATCTTCCCTGAGCAGGCAGGGCCTTGGGGTGGACTTGCTCTTGGCCGCCCACTTTTCCCTGCAGGCCATAAGGCCAAGGCCCTCAATGACTAGAGGAAAGGGCAGTGGACATGGAGGCTGAAAATCCAAGTGCCAGTACCTCGATGTGTGATGGGACATATGGCTTGTTTGGTTTCTCTGAGCCTCAGCGTTCTTGGAAGACAAACAAGGATAATAATACCTGCCTCTGCCACAGGGCTGCTGCGAATGTCAAACAAGCAAAGTGGCGGATGCACCAGCTACAGGGAGGCCTGGCACTCAGGAGGTGGGCAGCGGCTGTCCGTTCATCTGCCTGCCCCGCCCCCTGCACTCGGCAGAGCACCAGAGACAGCGCAGCGCTTTCCCTGGGAAGCAGATGGGGTGGTCAAGAACTTTCCCACCCAAGGAATCAGGTACACACTTGGTCCCTGAGGGGGTTTCCCTGGGTTCCCATACTTTCTGCTGCCCTGAAAAGGGCCCTCATTGGACCTTGTGTGTCTGCTCCTGCCTCCCTTCCAGAGCAGCTGCAGGAGGAAAGAAAATGGGTGCTGCTGGGAAAAAGGGTAAGTGTCACTCACGTCTCCCTCACAGGGGTTCTGAGAGTTCCCACAGCCATTCAGGGTCTTTGTTCCAGCAACTGCAGGTAGATCCACTCATGGGCAGGGGCCATCTGCTCAGGGACCACCAAGTACTGCTCATTCTCCATGATGCTCTGTCACCACCAAGCATGGCTGGGAAGGCCAGTCAGCAAAGTCAAGGCTCCTCCCAGGGGCTCTCAGACCCTGGCCGGATAGACCAACTCTGAAGGGACCCTGCTCTTGGCAATTAACAGCTGCATCCACTCTGGGCCTGCAGGCGAGGGAGGAGCTAGACACCGACCGTGACCCCAAAGGCACCATCGTTGCCCATACTTGGAGTGTGATCCCAGCTGTGTGGGTGGCAGGAAGAGCATCTCCCAGAAGAGCCAAGCTGACCTGCTTGGGGGTGCAGGGGGGCCCCAGCCCAGTGAATGTGGGCCCAGAAAGCAAAAGGCCCAGGAGTTGAAGGCGGTGCAGTGGGAAGCTGGGGAAGGGGTCCATTTGTCAGGTAAGATGGAGTGAGGAACGGAAGCGAGATGGTTTGCCAATGGCGTATGGTGGGTGACATCGTCTGGAAGTCATCAACTCAAATTCCTCGTCCTTTGCTGGTGGCGCTACGCTCTTGGTGGTTCCAGGAGGCTCTGCTTCCCACTCTCACTGTTCCTGGGCTGGGTTGCCCCTTCCAAGTGACAGGAGTGACCTGAGGCAGCCCAAAGTCAGTCGCAAGAGGCATGGGCTCTGGAAGGTAGTGTTTTCACCTCCCAAGCTGGGATCTGATTCCCATTTAGAGGACCTGGGACCAAGCAAGTGGACATCAGAGCCCAGCGTGAGGCCAGCATGAGGCTGAGTTGGGGCAGGAGCCGAGGTTCTGGACCCTGTGCAGCCTGCTTGTTCCAGAGATGACAGCAGGCCCCTGGGAAAGACAGATGCTGGCTGCCTCTTGGGAGAGTCCCTTCTCTTCTGAACCTGCCCTCCAGCCACCCCGCCCTAGCCATGACCCTGTGGGGTATGGGCATCATGGGGTCTTTGGGGTGTGAAACCCAAAGCTCAGTTGGAAGGCGTGCTGGAAGGTTCAGGAGTCCTCAGGAGGGCGGGGCCTGTGTTATGGTCTTGTGACTCTTCCTAAGTCTCAATATGTGTCACATTAGCCCAGTCAGGGAAACTGTCCAGGTCAAATATGACCCGTCCCCAGGTGTTCACCGCCAGAAATACACAGAAGACTCCAATTATGTTCATCATTAGTCCTGTTTTCACCTGGAAAAAACAGGGCCAGAGTCAGCACCCAGGGGTCATGCAGGTGTCAGAACAGAGGTGAATGGGACGCTGGGAGCTAGTACTTAGAGAAGGGGACAAGGGCTGGTGTGCTGGGTCTCCCATCCCTGGGCCATGCTCTGTGTCCACCCCACCCTCGGACAAAGCAATTGCACACCTAGCAAGTATTATTGGTGCTTCCTCAGGAAACAGGCATAATGGCGGGTTCTCTGCCTATCTGGACACTTGCAAAACTGGGCCTCAGGGAGGTGACATAAGGCCATACCCCAGGCCACTCAGGGAATTACTGGGGGAACCCAGGTCTGACCCCAGGTCCCGTGCTGCCCTCAGCCCTTCACCATCTCACTGGCACCTGCTGGCTCCCGAGAGCCTCCCGTGGCTCTCTCTGATACCAGCGCTTTCTTCAGGCTCGCTAACCACTGCTTTCAAGCCCTGTGTAGACTTTTTACTGGGGGCTGGAGCTGAGGTTGTAGTCCACGGCTTCTAGACTACCCCTTCTCTTCAAAAATGCTCTACAGAGTCCCGAAGATACCCAGCAGAGGCTCTGCGACAACTCACACCTGACTGTGTTGGGGTAGGGACCTTCCTTTCTGGCCTGCCTCCTCTCAGAGCTGCCCTCCTTCTCCTGTCAGGGGTGAAAAAGCCGAAGGAGAACTGAAGAGTCCCTCCTCTGGCTGCGTTTGTTTCCGAGCGTCCTCTGCTCCCAGGCAGTGGTCTCTCGCTCCCTGCCCCTGCTTCATGTCTGCAGACACCTCTGTCAGTCTCTCTGGCTGTCATTAGTGTCCATCCACCCCCACTCCCTATCTCAGTCTTGTCCCTCTTGACTGTCCTCACAGCTTCTGCTAGTTTGTGAAGTGCACCTTGGCCATGTGGAGCCCGCCCTCAGCCATTCCAAGTGTTCAGCAAGGGCTCCCCTGGTGGCTGCTCGGGCACCTTCGGGTGGGAGATTCTATAACCCACCTCTCAGCTTTGGGAGACAGAACAGTATGAAATGTGAGATCATTTCAAAAAAGAAGACAAGCTCCATATAAATGCAAATAATGAGGGTAGACCGAGACTTTCAGTGCTATTCCCAAATCATGTGACATCACACATCATTAGTAAATAGGGCAACCCTGGCCACAAAAGCATCGGAGCTGATAGGAGTAAACAAAAGGGGCTGCGTTACCATGTCAGAAACCTTGAGGTGTCCGTAGGCAAACACGATGGCGTTAGGTGGGGTGGCCGCGGGAAACATGAAGGCAAAGGACGCGCTCAGGGTGCAGGGGAGCATGACATACAGCGGGTTGAGGCCGATGGTGCGTGACTGGGGGGAGACAAGCACTGCAGTGTCACAGACACGGAACATGAAGCTCCTGGGCCCGCCACTTTGAGAAGCACCCCCCCAGTGCAGTGCGCATTCCCACCTCCGTCTCTGTCCCCCTGGGTCCTCTGCCCTCTGCCACGCCTCCGGGCGATGACTCTGCTGGACCCCAAAGGCTGAGCTCTGAGCCCTCTCCCCAGCAGCCCTTTCTGACCCTCCTCAATCCATGCAACATATATTTCTTGGCCACCTACTGTGTGCCAAAGACCATGCCGGCCACTTGGACCGCACTGAGCCTTGAAGTGTCCCTGAAGCCCACACGTGCGCATGTCTGTCTGTCCTGCTGCACACCGAGACAGCCCAGAGGGCGGGGTGACCACATCTTCTCACCAACAGACACATCTGTGTACATGTGTGGTTTTGTACACACTTGGGATCAGTTTGAATATGGAATTCAGTATCCATCTTTTTTACTCTACAGCTTAAAATTCAGCCACATGTAACAGTACCTCACAGAGTAGACAGACACTCGTTAAATATCTGTTGAATGAATGAATGATATCATAATACAATTTATAATATCCATCAATATCTACCAAAATTAATAACCTAGCACGCAGATTGACATGCACATGAGAGCAGACACATGCACAAGGATGTTCATTATGACCTTATAACAGCAGAACACATGGGAAACAGACTCAGTGGCCACCCGCAGCAGCCTGGGCAAATAAAATATGTGCGGCAGACAGTGGGTAGTGTGCAGCCGTAAAGAAGAACTAAGTAGGTTTTATGTGCTAACATGGAAAGATCTCCAAGATCTATAGTTAGATTTTTTAAAATCTAAGGTGCAGAGCAAGACCATAGACTGATACCGTTTGTTTACAAGAGAGAGTGTGTGTGTAAAACATCCGGAAAGATACCTAAGAAATGGATAACAGAAGTGTCTCTAGGAGGAAGCTAGAGAGTTAGGGCCTATACGCTTTGGTACTATTTGACATTTGTAAGCCATGTATAATATGTGTTACATTTTCAACTTAAAAAAATTATACATGCTCCCATTTTATTAAATGCCCTTCAAAACTCTGATTTTTTAAAAAATGAAATATTGCATTTGATATTTCATTTGATAATATTACACTTATGAATATATAACTTATTTCATCAATCCCCTACTATCATGGAAATATTTTACAATAAATGATTCTGCGAAGTGCATCTTTGTAACATAGCTGACCCTTGAACAACATGGGTTTGAACAGTGCAGGTCTGCTTACATGTGGGCTCTTTTCAGGAGATGTGCACTTAGCCCTCCGTACCCCCAGGTTCCCATCTACAGAGCCAGCCAGCCATGGCTTGGACAGGAGCCCGTGATGTGCAGGGTCAGTTGTACACACTGCTCTACACCACTTTACATAAGGGACTTGAGCATCCGTCGATTTGGGTACCTGAGGGAGGTCCTAGAACCAGCCCCTGTGGATACTGAGCCACAAGTTACATGTGGATTTTTGACTGTGCAGGGAGGCCATGCCCCTGACCCCTGCGGTGTTTGAGTCAACTGTACGCGCTTGTCAGCATCTCTGGTGACTCCCTGAAACACACTCACAGCTACAAATGGCTGAGTTGGGGCATAGGAGCGGGTTTCGGGTTAGGGTTCCTGTGGGCAGACAGGCTGCACCAAGTCACACGGCCCCTGGGAGAACCTGAGAGGTCCCAGTCAGGGGCCCAGTCTATTCCTGGTTCCTCTATTTGACCTGGCTTTGAGTACACATGGTGTATGTGGCTCTGTGGCGAGGCTGGGGTGTCACCGCCTTTCCCTTTGCCACAGCTAGGTTCTGAGGCAGGAGTGTGAGTGGGCTTGGAGTTCACTGTGAGGAATCTTACTAGGGCTTCTGGTTCTAGAAAAGCTTGTTTGGAAAGGCCTGGCCACCACCTTGGGTTCAGAGCTTGGTTTGCCTGGCTTGGGGCCTTCGGGGCTCACTGCTGGGGCTGGAAGTGACAAAGCCAAACCTTTGCCAGAGGAGGGAAGGCCTCACCACCCCGTGCCCAGAATTAAAAGATGCTTCTTAGTGTATGTCGGGGCAGCCTGCTTATGGGAGGGGGAGCTAGGGCAGCCACCTTGCTATTCCTAACACTGTCATCTTCACTTGGATTGAAAAGAGAAAACCACTTGGGTTTGCTTTTTATACACATGGACACCTTGGGGGCCAAGCAGAAATTTACCAATGGCAATCCCGTGTTCAGGTTTTTGTAAATCTGTCTCCCAACCCCAGAAGGGCAGCCACAGCCTATCCCAGGCTCGTTCTGCAGTCTACAGGGGATTTTCATAGCCCTTGTCTTAGTGACCCTCAAGTGTAGGAGGGAAGAACTTGAGGGACATGTTTGAGGATCCCAAGACTTGAACTCAGGTCTTCTGTCCCCAAGCCCAGGGCTCTTCCTGTGCCACCTGGAGGTCAGTACTGCCATGTATTGAGTAGCAGAAGAAAATGCACAAAAAGATCACAGCAGATTTTCCTATAAGCTCTGCTTTAAGTGCCAACTCAAGAACATGTTCACCCGTAGCACACAGATGCCTGACCCCTGGACTCACCACACAGGGCTTCTGGGAGTCTTCAGTCACACTCCCCATTTCTTTCACCTGGGGGCTCTCCATCTTCCCAAGACGTCCTCTCCCCACCGGCTACTTCCAAGCCTAACCTTCCCCAAGACCTCTTCCTGTGGGTCCCAGCCAGCGGTGTCCCCAGCTTTGCATTTTCACACCTGCGCTACATTCTCAGAGACCCTCAGGCCTTCCCTCAACAGCACTGGTCCACTCTCCCTGGGCACAAGCCCTGCATCCCCATCTTGAGAAATAGTCAGTTACGTTGACAAATAAATGTTGAGCACCTGGTTTATGCTTAGCACTTTGCCAGCAGTGGGGATACAAAAAAGAACCAGCAGAGCACCGAGGGCAGGCCCAGGCCCATCAGGGGCTCACAAGTCCTGTCGGAGCCAGGGCCGGATCCAGGTCTCGAAAGCCTGGTCGGGCTCTGGGCCTTGATTTCGCTGCCTCTCTAGGGACTTAGGACATAGTCCTGAGTTGACAGCTTCTTATGAAATAATGGTTAAGGGCCCCCAAAACCCAGCAGGGTCACTTACCATGGAGGCAAAGATGGGCAGGAACAGGGTGGTGGTGGCCACGTTGCTTGTGCACTCGGTGAACATAGCAACAATCGAGGACAAGATCAAGGTGATGGCTGCCGGGGGCACGGCGTGCAAGGGCCCCATCTGCTTCCCCATCCACTCGGACAGCCCTGAGACCTGGGAAGCACCAGAGGGCAGCCAACAAAGGGTGACTGACAGTTCCTGTAGGCCAGGAGGGACCCTCACCCTTCCCCGGGGAGCTCAGCCCATCCCCTACCTCTCACTCTCTCTGCGTACATTCCAGGGTGACCTCATCCATGCCCACATTTCCATCTCCATCCTCATTCTGCTGTCTCCAAGGTCTCTGTTTCTAGCCCAGCTGGTCGGTCTACTGTCCAGACTTACATCTATACTCCTTCTCGAAATTTCCACCCAGATGTCCCATGAGCATGTCAGACTCAACATGTCCCTGCCTGAATTCCTCCTCTCTAGCCCAGAGTCTACTGTCCACCCTGGGCTCCTCAGCTCAGGGAGTGAATTCACCATCCACCTACTGTCCAACCTAGGAGACCAGGAGTCGTCCTGGGGAACCTCTGTCCCCCTCATTCTTTCCACCCAATCAGTCACCAAGTCACCCGAAGCTTCTCATGTCCATTGTCTCCTCTCAGTCTCCCACAGTTCTTGAAACTGAAGAGAGAAATTTGAGCCGGAAACTAGAGATCTGGATTTGGTGCTTTGGGCTGAGAAGAGATTGTCCAGGGGAGAGCGTGAAAGTGAACAGGGAAGAGGCCAAGGACAGGGCCTGGAGGAACACTCCCATTTAAAGGAGACCGGAAGAGAAGTCAGCAAAGGAGACTGAGCAAAAATAGTCAGAGCTGGAGGGAAGCCAAGAGAGACTGGTTACTTGGGGGCCGGAGGAGAAGAGAGTGGTCCTGGGGTCCAGCACTCTGAGGCTGAGTTCAACAAAAGCTGCAGAGCATCTGCTGGGTCTCCCTCAGCCCCGGCCCTGCCCAGGCCTTCACCCAAACATCAGGGTGGTTTTCCCCAAGGGCAGGCCTGTCCAAGTCACTCTCTGGCCTCAGCCCTCCAGTGGCTGCCCACTGCCTGCAGAATAAAGTCCACACTCCCTACCTTGGATTCAAGACCCTCATGGAGTGGGCTCTGCTAGGCTCAGCAGCCTCACCTTCTGTTCCTCAGCTAGGTACCACACACTTATTCCTTTACTGACGTGCCACTTCTTCCTGGAATGCTCTTCCACATATGTCCCCCTCTCTAGTCTATGAAGTGCTCACAAACAAGGACCATATTTCAGTCTCCTCTGTAATTCCCATGTCTGGGCTAACAAGGACATAAGAGAAGTGTCTGGTGAATGAATGATAGATGGGTGGATGACTGGGTAGAGAAGTGACTAGATGGATTGATTTGTACACCCAAAAACTATTTATGCACCCACCATGCACCAAGCTCTGTTCTAGATGCTGCAGAAAACAGGATAGCAAAATAACAAGACAGATTCAGTCTATCTATTGCATTCTCTTTGTGGATGGACAGACACATGGACGGATGCATGAAGGACAGCAAGCCCCACCAAGCTGGCTCATCCCTCCCTCTGGCTCATTACTTCCCTATCAGGGAAGGGGGAGAGGTAAGAAAGTTATACTTTGGGGGTGTTTTTCCCCCAAAAGCTGTCCCTCTCCTTTACACTGCTATGCACTTATTAGAGAAAACTTTTTAAATGGCAACCACATCAATAAAGAGTTCAACAAGAAGAACCAAAGGTAATGGTGGAAATCTCCACGAAAACTTGCAGATTTCCCTAGAATGAATCAGAGTAAAGGCCCTTATTACCCAATCCCACAATCCCAAAGGAGACCTCACAGCATCCTCTGCCTCTCTTGGGTAACCCAGGGTTACTTAAATTCACTCATTTCTGCAATCACTCAAAGAGCACTCTCTCTATTCCAGGCACCATTCGTGGTGCAGGGTTCCTAGGTCAGAAGACAGAGTCCCTGTCCTCAAGAAATGTGCAGTTAGTGGAGGGCACCGTGTGGCACCAGCCCAGGGGGGCAGGGTGGGGGTGAGAGGACCCTGGGCCGCCCACCGCTGGAGAAGTTACCTCACATCCTTTAGCCAGAGCAAATCCGCCCCCCAGCAGCAGCATGATGCCCCAGGGAACTTTCTCCTGGGTCTCCTTCCAATCCAGCAGTGCAGGGGGGTAAAACGGAGCTTTCCTTTCTGCGAAAAAACAATAAACACACATACAGAACCCAGAGCAGCCTTATGAAGCGAAAACAAAAATCTACTCTAGGGGAATAAAAGTCTGTAAGGACAATGAGTACCATCTCACATTTATACATTAGCTAAAATGTACAATAATTACTATACACGTTGCTGGTGAGAATATGGCAAAGCTATTACGCACTCCTGGCAGCATTACAAGTTGGTATAGTTCTTTTGAAAAGCAACGCAGCAATGCATTTAAGAGCCACTAAGATCTATATCCCCCAGCATCATCACTCCTAGAAATGATTCCTGAAGAAGAAACACCCTCAGAGAAAAGCTAGATACATGAACACATTAATTTATAACAATGAAAAATCCAAGACAGCCAGAATGTTCCATAACAAGAGAATGGTTACAGCCCCTCTAAGCAATATAACGCCATTACTAGACAAGATAAATTTGAAGACTGTGGCAATAGCAGGAAATGTTTATAGAGTAACCTCAAGCAAAAATATGAAAACAGAAACAAGCAACAGGATTCAAATTGTGTTTTGTTTATAGTCATATAATACATGTGCCTATTAATAAAGACTGGGAGAGAGAGAAACCCTAAAATACTGATAGTATTATGAAGAATTTGGCCCTGGTTGGTGTGGCTCAGTGGACCGAGCGCCCACCTGTGAACCAAAGGATCACCACTTTGATTCCCAGTCAGGGCACATGTCTGGGTTGCGAGCTGGGCCCCCAGTAGGGGGCGTGTGAGAGGCAACCACACATTGATGTTTTGCTCCCTCTCTTTTTCCCTCCCTTCCCTTCTCTCTAAAAACAAATAAAATATTTTAAAAAGAAAAATTCAAGACACTTTTCTGTTCCTACTGTAATGGTAATAGGATTTCAAATGTTGAAAAAGCAAGAGAGAAATTTTACACTAAACAATACCCAGGGTAGGCTTGAGAAACGCCCTCTGTCCAGACTGTAATCTTGCCAGTCCTCTCTGATAGAGTAGGCTTTTCTTCTCCCTCCTAAGCCCTGGTCACCAACCCTGATGAATGGGAGGCCGGGACAGGAGACTTACCTTCCTCAGTCTGGCTGCAGAAGTTGAACTTGGGTTTCTGTGAAGGCAGAATGAAGAGCAACATGGCTACCAAGATGGCCACAGTGGCGTCAGAGGCGTACCTGGCGGGGGCGGGGGGGGGCGGGGGGGGCGGGGTGGCAAGAGCACATAGGATCAGCCAACTCAGGCACAGTGGAAGTCACACAAGAAACCTGGACTGCATCTAAATGTCCCTGCATGAAGAAACAGGCTTAGCTGGGTATGAAAACTAGAGTCCCGGAGGCCAAGGTCAGGAGAAGTGAATCCTGGCTGAAAACCAAGACTCTCCCATTCCTGGCCTGGCTCTGCCACCAGCACTGGGTGACCCTTGGGCAGCTCTCTTCCCTCTCACACCCATGTTGCTTCCCGGGGGGAACCTTGTGACCTCTTCTCAGTCAGACTCTCTAGAATTCTGGGTTCACCGGGTGACCATGAACAGACCTTTGAAGTGGAGGGAGCAGCAGTAGGCAGCTCTGTCCCAACCTGCATCTCCTGCCTCTTCTAGGATGTGCATGTTTCTCAGCCTTTCTTCCCTGACTCCCTATCGTCTTAAGCAGGAAAGAAACTACATATACCCCCTTTTGCCAGATTTCTGCCTAAAGAAGATTCTGGATCTGTGTCTTCAGATGGACTTGCTCAGATCTGAAGAAAGATGAGAAAATAAAGATGAAAGAGTAGAGATTCGGAAACCAGAGCTCCAGAGCTTCACCATAGCCCCGCAGACCTCTCTCCACCACAGCACTGGCCTGGCCAAGTACTTTCTGCTCAGCCTGTTGGGGAAGGAGGGGCCACAGGGACATATCTGTGGGCTTATCCCAAAGACTGGTGAGAAAAAATGAGTCTGGACACCAATAGAGCGCTTCAGAACTCATCTACCGAACAAAGGGGTGCCCCGGAGGGTGCAGCAGAGCACATGACTTACTCTGTCTCGCCCTCGGCCCAGGCGACCGACAGCCAGCCAGGCATGAAGCCGGGGTCCCTGGAGAACCACAGGCTGACCAGCAGGAAGAAGCAGAGCAGGACGTTGACCTCGGCGAAGGAGAAGGGCCCCAGTTTCCTGTACTCCTCACGCAGCACCTCGTAGGCAGCCTTGTCCTTATTCCTTCTCTCCAGCCCGCAGCCCCAGGACTTAAAACTAGAGGATGTGAAGACAAGAGGATGGTGGGGCAGACTGGTTGGCTTGAGGGCTGGTCATAAGAAAGCCTGAGTCTTAGCAGCAGACCCTTGCGGAAAGGCCTATGGTGCTGCCCATCGCCTGGGGTAGGGGCAGTACCTGAGCAAGTCCCTTCCCCACTCTGTCTTTGTCATGTGCCTACCACACCTCACAGGGCCTGGTGGGGAAAGTCTCTGTTATGGGTGCCCAACACATGCCCCAGAGTACCCCAGAACTGGAGGATGCTCCCAGAGGCCCGAGAAGGCACAGGTGGGTGGCCCACCTGGACCAGGTCGTAGGGGCAATGGAGGCAAGAAAAGAGAGGATGGTTAACAGGGTGGGAGGCTGGGAAGATCAGGGGGGTGGAGGTAGGCAGGAGTATCGGAGGCAGAAATAAGCAGAACTGAGGCTGCCACTGGCTGGGGGACCTGGCAAGTGCCCAGTTGTCTGGAGACCAGCTGCTCCTGTCATCTGTCATCTGGGGAAGGGCCATGAGAAGTTCGGGAGCCAGCTCGCGATGGAGCCAGGGCTCCCTCACATGCCCCCCAAGTCTTCTTCCTCCCACAGTGGCCTGGAGCCACATCCAGTGATTCCAGAATGCCAGGCCCCATCAGCAGGGTAGCTCAAGAGACACAAAGAACAAACAGACCAGGCCAGGCAGGAGCAGGGTGGGTGCTTGCCTTCTGAGGAGCTGGAAGTGTAGGACTCAGGATCCAGGAGCCTGGGGCTAACAGCAGGCATGACCATAGCAGGAAGGAGGACAGCCCAGGCCCTGGTCTTGGATGGGTTCCTTAGGGACCAGTGCCCATTGGCCAATATGACCTGCCCAGGATGCACTGCAGGACCTCCTTTAGGGGGGTGCTGGTAGGAGGCAGGAAGGAGGGGGGTTCTTGGTAGAGGTGTGGAGGGTACCTTAGCCCTGGAGAGGGGTTAACAGGGCCCCTGGGGCCCAGGATCCAGGCCTTGAGGAATGCTCTGAAGGATCCATGCACACTTTCCAGCCTATCAGCCTGAAGGTGGTGGGCCCAGCCAAAAGGAATGTCCCTGGAGAGTCCTCCCTCTGGATGTCCCTCCCAAGGCCCTACAACAGACTTCACAGGAGGGCAGAAGATGCTGGAATTGGGACAGAAATGCCTATTTCTGAAGCCAAGGCTGGATGTGAGCCACTTGCGAGGGCCATGCTGGTGAGGGAACATAGCCTGGAGCACAGGACACAAGGCGGCTGGGATATGGGTGCTCAGGAGTTGGGAAAGCAAGAGGCAGTGATGGGGTCTCATGTCTGCACAGCCTGCCTTGATCTCTGCACTGGACAAGGGGGCAAGGCTGGACATCCAGAGAGTCACCTGCCAGGACACACTTGGGTTATCCAGCACGGCAGACTCTGCTGGTGTGGACGGTAGTTTCTCACCCCCCTGGTGTAGAAGAGTCTGTTTTGACCAAGAACCGATCTGCTGCCAACTGTCATTCTCAGGACAGCAGGGCTAGGCCAGAGGCTTCAGGTTTCCAGGATGAGGCCTGACTCTCATGCTCCTGGCTGCTGGTGACTTGTGCTGACATCACATGACTGTAGACTCTGGGGGCTATTCCACATCTGCAGTTGTCCAGTGCTGCCCCCCGACCCCCACCCCTGCACCATGGTGGTGCCAAGCCTTCAGGAGCCTCTTAGGCTAATCAGTTTCACCCTCATCTCTGGGTTAATCCTGTCCTGTCCACTGACCACTGGGTTGGCACGAGACACAGACAGGTGGATCCAGTCTGCCTGTGGAGCCCATGGGGCAGGATGGGTACAAAGTGTCCTTTTACAGTAGAATGGCCTTCAGAACAATGAGGATGAACTGATACAGAGCCAAGGAGAGAGTGAAGGGACCCCTGAGTCCCTGAGTGCCTCTGCCACGGCAGGGGTCCAGAAAAGCCCTCACTCCTCCACTGGGGGTAAGCCTGGAGAGGAAAGCTGGGACTGGGCCAGCAGTAGTACCGCAGCGGTCCTGGGCTGTCCTGGGGCAGGGGTTCTGTGGTCTACTTGGTTGTCAATGGCCAAGGAGGTCACCCATAAATCAAAAAAAAAAAATAATTTTTCTGGATTAGGCCAAAGGCAGTGGCCCTGACCTTGCTCTGCATGACCATCCAGATGAAAGAGTCACGTGAAGGCACAGTGGAGATGCTTCCCACAGCCAAGACAGGTGCTGCCCTGCCTCTGGTGAGGCGGGCCCGGGGGCCCGGAGGCAGGTCCTGGTGCATGGCAGCGTACGGCCTGAGCTGGAGGACGTGCCCTACTGTTCTGTCGTTCAAGCTGAGTATAAAGAGCTGTCCAAATGAGGCTTCCTGTGAGCCACCCCGTCCCTACCCACCACACTCCACGCCTGGGTGGTGAGGCCCCTGAGCTGGAGCCACACGCTGGGAAGGTGGGTATGGGGGGCAGCCCCCAGCCCAGCCACAGGCAGACTGCAGAAGCTCCAGGCTCCTTGCCAGTCAAGAAGTGCCGGTGGAGGCCACAGCAGGCTGGGTGAAGTGCAGCACAGCACAGGTGAGAGCTCCCAGGAGCTTGGTGTCCACCTCTAGAGGCTGGCAGCGTCCTTGTGATCATGGGGCCAGGCTAGCTCCCTTGGCTTGCTCTGCTGGGGAGCTTGGTAGCCCTCAGGGCTCCGGGCCCCTCCCCCACCCCAGGCTGAAGGGAGGCTGAAACCGGTATCCAACACCTGGCTTCACCTAGGCCTCAGGGCAGTCAAGGGCTGCAACCTTCTGCCTCCCCAAGAGGGGACTGTGAGGGACTAAACTGTGCCCCCTAAATTCATATGTGATGGTATTAGGTTTAGACAAGATCATGCAGTGCCTGCATCAGAAGAGGAAGGTACCAGAGCACTCTCTCCATGAGGACACAGTTGAGAATGTGGCCTTCTGCAAGCCGGGAAGAGGGTTCTCACCAGGAACCACATCAGCTGGCACCTTCATCTTGAACTTGCAACCTCCAGAACTGTGAGAAATAAATGTCTGAGGTTGAAGCCGCCCAGTCTGTGGCATTTGGTGATGCCAGCTCAGCTGACTGAGACAAGGATGAAGGGTAGTGGGCCCAGGCTCCAGGACCAAACTGCCTGGGTTCAAATAGCCCCACGACTTCCAAGTTACACACCCCAGTGTAGGCCATTTACCCTCTCTGTGCCTCAGTTGCCTTATCTGTAAACTGGGGATAATAAGAGCATGCACCTCACACGTTGATGTGAAGATTAGTTAACATATGTATAGAGTGATTAAAACTGTGCCTGGTACTTAAAAAGCTCTCAACAAGCATTGGTTGACATTATTACTATCGCCACCTGCAGCCTGCAAGAGACTTGGGGCAGGTCTCCCGAGGCCCACTGGACAGGTGTGAGGACTTTGGCCCTGAAGCAGGTGTGAAAAGCAGGGCAAAGGGCCTCACTCAGAACCAGGCTGTGCCCCAGGCGCCCACGGAGCAGCTTCCCCTGCCCGAGGCAGAGGAGGGGTGCCTGCCCCAGCTACCGTGCTGCTGCTGTGATCGCTCTACGTGTAGATATTCTTGTAATGGCGATTTTCAAAAGCTTTTCCTTTAGGAGAAAACTTACAAAACTGCCCCTCTTTCCCCAATTAACTCGCAGGTTTTGGGGGGCACTCTGGCCTCTCAGCTCTGGGAGCTCCTCCCTCGGGCCACACGGGCCCATTTCTGGCTCTGGCTGCCTGTGATCTAAGGCACAGAGCGCCTGGCTCACAGCTAAGTACCTTCCATAACAATGCGAGAGGGTCACCTTTGCTCCACAGATAAATTTGGGTCTCTTAAAGTCACAAGAGTGTTTACAAAGTATTTGTCAGCCACATATCATGGTTTCTGTTCAAAGTCTGGCTGCTGTCAAGGATGACTCTTGGTGAACTTGCTGTGTGCTGGGAAGAGGAAGGTAAACTTGGCAGACCTTTCTGCACGCCGCTGGGAACATGTAGGCATTCGGTAAAAGTCTGGGTTTCGACTATTTGGACATTATCAGGTGGTGTGCTGTGACCTCACTGAATGGACACGTGCGGCCACGTGGAAGTTAGCCAGCAGTATTGATTCGCTCACAGGGACATGATACCCTTCTTTTTATTTCTTTGACTCATGTTGATGGCTCGCTGGTATTTCTCCCTGGGATGGGAGCCAGGCTGGGTGCTGGGGACAGATAGCACTTACCACAGGCCTCGGAGGAGCTCAGGCCAGGGGTCAAGGGCAGCACTGGAACGTGACTTCAGGTACTGAGGGACAGGGCCATGTGGTGCTCAGGGGAGCCCAGGGGAGCAAGCATGGGAGTCCTCTACAATGTAATGGTGGAGGGTAGGGGGGAGTCAGAAAAGGTGTCCCTAAAGAAGCAGCATTTGAACTGGCCTTGAAGGCTGAGGAGCTTGAAAGGGAGGAAGATAGGGAATGGTATTCCAGGAAGAGGGAACAGCATGTGCAAAGGCATGGTGAGCAGCCTGAAATGGCCAAAATGGGAGGGCAGACTGGCAGATGGTGGGTCTGGAGAAAAGGGCCAAACAGGAAGAACTCTGTAGACCCACCTACTAGCTCCTCTGCAGGGGTGTGGCAGATGAAATTCTATCCAAAAGCAGCTCAAACTTACTTGAATCCCATATAGATATACTGAAGCCACAACCAGGTGAGCACCAGCATGATCAGCATGTTGGGGAAGGCAAATCCAAACCAAGAGGCGAAGTTCACGATGTCTTTGCTGCCAGGAAACAACCTGAAGGGAGAAACACCAGGCCACAGCTCTACCTGATGCGGAACCACAGAGAACAAGCAGGTTAGGCCCTGTGGGTACAGGGCGGGCAGCAGCCAGAGAGATGCCCTGAGAGATGGTCTGGAGAGGAGGTCTCATCCTTCCGAGGCCCAGCCATCTGAGTCTGCCGTCCAGTATTACCCCAGTCAGGCGCAGGCGTCAGGACCCAGCCTGGCACGGTACGAGCCTGAGGAGTAACCCACTGACCCTCCTGGGGGTCCGCATCCTGCTGAGAATCTCATGAAAGATATGTCCCTTCCCTCCAGAAAAATACACCTTTGTGCACACATAACTTGGCCAACAGCATCAGGCAGTCCACAGGCGGCCCAGAACCCTCATCCTGTGGGCTTCTGCAAGGTGGGTCCCCACCCTCCCCTAGGAAAACAAATCTCAGAACTTCCCAGGGTGGGGCCAGATGACAGCTCCAGGGGCTGAAGAAGGGTCACTTTCACTCTAGGCTCCGCCCCCCACCCCCAGGTGTTGCTCACTTTAGCCCGAGGGTGTCAAAGTAGACAGGCACTTTCTGCACTCAGCCAGAATCTCCAGGGAGAACTGAAACCTGTCATTACCGAAAACGCTCACAGGATCAGAATAGTCTGCTTGTTGGCTTGCTAGCATCTGCTCGGCCAGGCTCCAGGACTATCCTTCCCACCTCCTAGCTCCCATCCAGGGCTCTTGTCTGCACAGGTCAGCACCATCGCACTTCGCTCCTTCCCTCTGGGTTCACTGCAGTTTGTACCTTCCTTCACGAGGGCATTTACACGACCCACCTGGAGCTCTCCAGGTGTCCACCACCCTCAGCAGGCCACGAGTATCCCACACACAGGGCCCAGGTTTCTCACTTCTGTGATTCCAGCCCTACCCAGCACAAGGCCAGGGACAGAACGGAGGCCTCACAGCCTGTGTCCATCTGTGGCCAAGGAAAGTTCCAGACCACCACTGCAGTCCATCCGGGGCCTCACAAGGACACAGGTTGCCTCAAGAGCAATTAGAGGAACCACAGCGAATGAGCTGGTGAAACAGTGAGTGACCTAACCTCTGACCCTTTATGCCATCGCTAGAGCCCTGCTATCATGGGACCATCACCCTTCACAAGCCAGGTCAGAGGGCCAGTTTCGAGGAGAACGTTACTGGGAGTGCCTATTTTCTGCCAGTTTTAAAGCAGGACCTGGCATTTAGGACTATGTTGTCGCCCTCCACGACTTCAGCTCAGAGTTCAATCACACGACCTATGTGAGTGAAAATGCTGAGCCCCAGGAGGAAAATCGGGAATCGCCCAGGACAGAAAGCAACCAGGTCTGGGGGCTGTCGCCAGCTCCTACCACGAGGAGTCCTGAGCAGGTGCAGCAGAGGCTGGTGAGGGCACACCCTCCCACCCTGGCCGGGCCCCAGCTCTAGGGCCCCACTGAGGAGGAGGGACAGGAGTCGCTCCAACCCCGGGACCCACATCATTGTCCCCAGGAGGCATGGCCAGTGACTCACTCATGCATCTGGCCCAGGAGCACCACGTTGGGTCCTGTCCCGGTCAGGGTGGCAGTGCCTCCGATGCTGGCCGCGTAGCACACGCACAGGGTCATGGCCTTGCACATGCTCTTCCTGCCACGGTTCTCCCTCGGCCCCATCACAGGGCCCTCAGACAGCGCTTGGCTCCCTGCAGTGACACACCTCTGTAAGCAGAGCCAGGCCCAAGGGCCGCCTGCTCAGCCCCGCTCCTCACTCTGCCACTGACCTGAGGATGGGGACAGGCTGGCTCGGCTGGCTCCCTCCTCAGGTTTTCCTCAGCCTCCCTCTCTGCCTCCCGCAGTCACTTCCCACTGCTTCCCCCAGGCTCCTCGATGCCCAGTGCAAATTCAGCAACTTCAGACACACACCCTTCTTTCCTGCCTCCTTGCTGTTGCTCCAGCTGGTCCTTCCCTCTAAGGGGGGTGTCCAAATCCACCTTAGCTGTCCTTTCCTCCTAGTAAGGCCTCTCCCTTGTCTGGGCTCCTTTGGTGTCTGGCTTATGGCACCCGGTGGCTTCCCACAAGTCAGAGGAACTGGGAAAGGGGCCTCATTACCCCACCCCATTGGGCTCCTTCAGTCCAAAGTATGGGTGCATCTGCTTCATCTCAGTAGCCCCAGGACCCGGCGATCAGGCCATCAGAAGAATGGGCCCTGAGTTCTCCTGTGCTGGGCCCTGGGGATGGGGTACAGACAATGCAGAGAATGAAACAGGCACCATCCAACTCCCCTGAGCTCCGTGCCTAGCGGGGAGGCAACATGGGACAACCACCCCAATGCCTGTGGGAGCAGAGCGGATGGGGGTCTGACCTGTTCAGGGCAGGCCTCCCTGAGGATGAGTAGAAGGAGCAAAGGTGACGGGCACCCCGCAGGTGCTCAAAAGATGCCCAAAAGAGGAATCAAATGATTGATTTCTTTGATGGGTGGGAACCGAGGGTTGGAACTTGCTAAGAACAGTATTAAAGGACTTAACTTTCATGTGCTAATTACATTCCTAAAACTTATGAAAACAGCATTTTCTAAGTATTTCCCTGGAGGCCTGTTTAGAAGTGGACCCCAGCAGCACCCCAACCCAGGGCTCACCTGGCAGCTCGCAGGTCTTGCCTTTGTCCACCAGCTCCAGGGCACCCAGACTGGCCTCAGAGGTGGCGCCCGTGGCTTCTATCTGCTGCAGCACGGCCTCTACGATGGGCACCATCATGGCCGTGGTAGCCGTGTTGCTGATCCACATGGAGAGAAAGGCCGTGATGCCCATGAAGCCCAACATCAGCCTGCAGAGGAGCAGCAAGGAGGGAGGATGGAGGATTCCCACCCCCATGGCCCCAAGCCTTTAGGGGGCAACAGGGTTGAGCTCTCCTGCCGAGATGCCAGGGGTCCAGGGCAGGGTGCTGAGGCCAGTTCAAGACAGGGTTGTCCGGGAAAGGGTTGGAACTTAAGTCCCTCCCTCTGTCTCTCCCTTCCTTCTTTCCTCCCTGTCTCCTGCAAACACTACTGATTCCTACCCTGCTGGCTGCAGGGGCACCAGGAGGCCTTTCTCAGACCCAGTTGTGGTTCTAAGGAGCTCCTGTCCAGCTGAGGCAGCACAAGCAACCAGACGGTGCCAACCCAGTGGGAACAGTTGGCCCTAGCACATCCTAAGGGCATGCCAGGACAGCCTGATATGTAAGTAGCCCCAACATCCTACTTCTATCTAGAAGATTCCCACCCACCCCAGACCCTGCTTCTCCTCTCCTAAGTTCAGGAGGGCTGCACAGAGTTAGTCTTCAGGGGGAGGGTGAGCCTGGGACAGTGGGACCTCCATCATGTCTGACCCTCGATCGCCTCTCTCTGCACACACACTTCATACCCTCTCCACTCAGCAACGGACCCGATCAAACAAACAGTACTCAGAAGGCATGTTCCCTTCGTTTACACCACCTGTCTTCCACCTCTGTCCCACCTCTATCTGCCTAGAACATTCCTCATGGTCCTTCAAAACCTGTCAGATAATGTCCCTCCTCTGCAGCCTCCTTCCCAGTACACACCAGGTGGGGTGAACACACCCTCCCCCATCCCCCTCCAACACTCCTCACTGGTGGGATTCAGAGGGCCTGTTTCCCTGCCTGTTCTGTCCTTAGATGGTGAGCAGGGGAAGGGTCTGATTCTTCTCCATGGCGTCCACGTACCCTGGCACAGGGCCAGAAACAGAAGAGGCTCAGGGAGGACCAGCTAAATGGAACAAAACTGCTCCTGGCCTCCATGTCCCTCGGTGGCCAGGCTTCTCCCTAAGGCCACTCATTCGCCCGAATTGGGGATCTAGGTGCTGCACTGCACCGAGGTCCAAGCTGGCGTTCATGCAGGTGGACTTTACAGACCCACAAGAACAAAGACTGGGATCCAGGCTGGAAGGAAGTTCAGAGTTTTCGTGAATGAGACTTTAACATGATGCTTCAAGGCACCAAGTGGGCCTCAACATAAAGGTCACCCCCACGGCAAGCAGTGCCACGAACAGCTCAGAGGGGAAGCCAGGTGACAGGAAGGAGCACAGAAGCACATGCAAAATTCCCAGATCTGGGAACAAAAGCTCTTCGGCATTCTCAGAATGAGGTCCACCTGCTGATGGAGAAAAGCTGGCCGCTCAAAGGATCCTGAGAGCAAGAACTCTGAGGCCTCTGAGGCCTCGCATTGCTAGAAAATGCAATGGCTTTTGATTTGACCCTGTAAACCAGTCCCTGGAGGGGACTGATGCCATGAAGGGTAACAACAGAGATCAGAGTCACAAAGCTTTCTGCACAGGGGAGCCTGAGGGGCCCAGGGAGCTGGGCATCATCTCCTGGAGGGCCGACCAGGCTCTGTGTGCTTAGGGCCCAGCACAGTCCCTGACACGTGGACATCTCAGGAGGGATTGGCTGTGGACTAACCATCCACTGCCTTCCCAGGGCTGCGCTGGGCCACAGCTTCATTCAGGGAGCACATTGCCTCAGCAGAAAGGTGCATCCTGAGCTCTCTACTCGGGCAGTGGCTGGGGGGCAAGGCATCATCAGACGGCCAATCATTTATCCCCTCTCTGTCTCAAATTCCTCCTCTATAGAATGTGGGTGGTAGGAATGACACCCAACTCTCAGAGCTGTGGGGAGAGTTAAATGAGGGGATAAGTGAGCTCCCAGCACCCTAAGTCATTACTCAATGTAGCCAGGTGATTCTGATTATATCAACTCCATGAGTTGGTTAGAAATTGCCTGTGATTGGTGGGGGGAGATCTTGGAGAGGCGGAGAAGCTGAGGTTCTAAGTTATGCGAGGGAAGATAAGGTAAGAAGCTTCTTTACCGAGGGAAGAGATGTGCCAGCTATGGAAGGATGACCTTTCTGCTTCCTCCTGAGAGGGGTGGTTGAGCCACCCCTGGCCTGCTTTCCCCACAAATCCCCGTATCAGGCATGGCTTGATCCAGCCTCCACCCACCTTGGAACCCCACAGCCCCTCCTCCAGAAAGTCCTCTGAACACGCAGGGACCCTTGCTGGCCAGTGTCCTCTGGATTCGGAGAACCCTTACCCACTGCCACTCACCACAGGCCCCCACCATTGCCCATGCATCTGGTGTCCCCAGCTAAAATTGTCACATTTGTCACGTGCCCCACCCAGGGGTCCACCTGCCTCCCCAGACCAGGTAAGCCCATGGGCAGCCCTGCCTGTGGGTGATCTGGTTGGTGCTGCAGCTTCTCCCCAGCCCTGGGGCCCATGGGAGCCTGTGGCAAGGAAGAGAAGGCATAATTACTGTGCAGGCTTGGCCCCCACCCAGAGGAGAGTGCGCAGGGCGATCCTCTTGTGCAGGTTCCAGCGCTCCACAGCCACAGCCATGATGAGGCCACCCAGGAACAGCATACTAGTGTCCTTCATGTACTGGATACACACCTGGAAGGTGGTGGCATGGAGTCCCCATCAGGGTCGCCTCCTGGCCACACACTGCTTGGGCCCAGGGCCACCCACGTCCCCAGAGACAGGTGGGCAGACCAGGTGCTGACTCCAGGGACAGTTGGGAGTGGGATGAAGGGTCAAGTGGTACATCTCCATGCCAAAAAGAACCCACAGTAGGCTCCTCTGGTCCCCCGGGGCCCGGGCAGCTCAGAGAGAAGCTTGAAGAAGGAGGGAGTGGGAGAAGCAGAAGGCCACCAGGATCCCCTGGGTCTGCTCACCTGCCTGGAGTCCACAATCTTGAGGAGTGGGAAAAGCAGGACAGGCATGAGGGCAGTGACCGCCAGAGGGAGGACTTCTGTGCACCAGTAAATAGCCATGAGGATGATGACGTAGGCACACCTGACAAACTGAAGAGACAGCCCTGAGGCCTGCATGCTGCTGCCACCCTGGGTCTCACCCCCTCCTAGTGAAATGTGGGAGACAACACCGGCCTCCCTCGGCCATTTAATGTTTCGTCAGCACCTTTATGACAACCATCGTGACCCACCTAGCCTCTGCACCCCCTCCCCACCCCGTCTCAACCCAGCCGGTTGTATCAGCCACCAAGACCTGTAGCTTTCAGTCTGTTATTCTCTGACCTCTTCCTCCTCGTGCCTTGACCCCACAGTCACTGCCTTTTTTCAGACCACATTTCCTCCTGCCTGGGTGGCTGCAACTCTCTTCTATAGGACCTTTCTAATCCATATCACTCCACACTGAGGTGCCCTCTTTCTCTTCTGCAAATGTGATCATATCACACCTTTTAAAGGCCTCCTGCCTTCAGGACAAAACCCAAAAGCCTTAACGTGACTTAGGAGACCCTCTGCAATGAAGCAGGCCCTGCAGACCCTTCCAGCACCGTCTCCCTGCCCACTCGCACCCCGAGTTCCAGCTACTCCACGTACCAGAGGTTTCTGAGCCCCCTTCTCTCACACACCCCAACCCTGTGGCAGAGCAAGTGTTCACTCGCTTTAGTGTGTCTCCTTAGGCATGTCTTCTCTACCCCCTCCTAACCGTCTGGGTCTGCTCCCCAGTCTCTGTATCTCCCCCACCAGCCCCAGCAATTCACCCATGGGCTTGCCATTGTTGGTTTCCTCAACCAGCACAGCACAAGCTATGACAACACCGCTGGAAAGGGACCTGTACACCATCACTGTTTATCGTCACCCCAAAGAGCACGCAGCCAAGGTGTGAGGCAATGCATGGAGACTTAGAAATTTTTTGTCTGGATCATGTTGTCAGTCATAAAAAATAAATCTTTCTGCAGCATCCCATGAGAAGCTCAGGACACCTCCCTCCTGTCTAATGCAGGGTTTCTCAGCCTTTCCACTATGGACATTTTTGGCTGGATGGTTCTTTGTTGAGGGGCGGGGTGTCCTGTGAAATGTAGGATGTTTGGCAGCATCCTTGGCCTCCACCCCGCTAGATGCCAGTAATACTCTCTCCAGTTGTGACAACAAAAGTGTCCCCAGGCTCTGCCAGATGCCCCTGCTCGGGAGGCTGCACATAGCAATGCTGACCGAAGCCACTGGACTCGAGGCAGGGCAGCGGTGTGGGTAGCAGCCCAGGAAGATCCCAGGCAGACCTAATCACTGTCCCCTCTCTGCCCTTGTCTGGCTCTCAGCAGTCACTCGACAACATCATTGATAAAAGACTCCTCTGGCTCCCAACCCGGCCCCTCTCCCTGCCTGTTTCACGTCCTCACCTGTACACTGAGGAGTTAAGAGTAGCCATTTTTAATGTATGACACACAGAGAGTGCTTGTTGGGAACTGTTCAGCCTGGTTTCAGGAGCTGTAACACCCACCCCAAGGCTAGGCTGCGTAAGAGCCCAAGGGACCTGCTTCATCTGGGTCTGTTCTGTCAAGAGGACCTGAGCCACTAAGGAGACAAAGCTTATCTCCCTGGCAGGAGTGCTGCTTCTGCTTCATCCATCTCTGGCCCGACTGCTTGGTCAGTTAGCCAATGACAGGTAAGACTCCTACAGGGAGGGGCAACCCAAGCCAGACACACCACTTGGAAGGCCCTCATGGAAAGACTCAGGGGGCTGCAGCAAAGAGGGGGTGATGGACCCTCGCCCCCCGGCTATTCTGACATAGCCCAAGTCCCCATTTCCATCTGGGAGATGTCTTCCTGATCCCTTGCTTCCTGGCTCTAGTCGGCTTAAGCCTGAAACTGTGACGGTGGGTGGTGCAGCCCTGTGCTGGCCAGAGCAGTTCCCGGGTGATCGGGGGTAAGAAAGAATTGGTAAAGTCCTGTGAAACCTGCTTTGCTAAGAGTGCTCTCATTTAAATGATAAGGGTCCGAGGAGGAAATGAGTGTGTCTCCAAAAGTTTTTGCAGCCCCCTTTCCTGACAGACACTGACTCAGATTAAGCCCTCAGATTTCTTTGAAATGTTATCTGTTGTTTGATCCTTGCCACCTGACATACCTGTATTCCTGTGTATTTGAACCCAATAAATCCCAGTAAGTAAGGGGCTCTGGGTCTTTCTCCTCCTGCTCTCCTCCCCAAGCAGATCATGTCTTGGTAGTTTTATTTTCATCTGTGACAGAGGGATGGGGCTCTGCGGGCGGAGCCCCCCCCCCCCCACCACAAGTGCTCAGTGGATTTTTATCATCTGAACTTATCAGCACCTTTAACCAATTTCCATAGCATAGTTCCTGGAGGCACCAAATATAATCGACAAAAAACACACAGAGCTAACTAGCTCCTCACTTCCACCTCACTATCAAGAAGCCCAAGAGATGTCCCACCTCGAGGCAGGGTTGAGTCTCCTGGTCTAGAACGCTCCCCCAGCGTCAGTGGAGAGGGCAGCTGGGAAGGGCCAGGCCAGACCAGACAGAGCAGGGCGTGGCCCCCATGCAGAAGGAGATGGACTCTCCCTGCAGAGAGGAGCTCAGCTCCCTGTGGGTGAGCTCGGAACAGGTCCCGGAAGCTGGAATGTGGCTGGAAGAGCACTTAAAGCTGAGATCAAAGTGAGCGGTGGATTGAAAAGTAGGCACCCAGCACAGTGCCTAGCACGTAATGGGGCTCAATAAATAAACAGGAAGAGCACAGATAAATAAAACCATGTATAATTATTAACAAATAAGGCTGCCCATGCCATGTTGCTTAATGGAAAAAACTGTAGATAAGAGAACATGCTGTGTGCGTGTGTACATAGAGAAAAAGAAGAGATTAATTCATTTCAGGAAAGATGGCTATCAAAATATTAATAAGTTATGGGTTTTGAGGGTATTTTCATTTTTACTTTAAACCTTACAGGCTTTAAAAAATAAGTTCTTTTGCAATTTTAATAAAATCAATGTTTATAATAAACATATCATTAAAAAGCTATTTTTTACATTTTTTTTTTTAAAAAAGGACCCAGAGAGAGGGCAGAAAGAGTGGAGCAGAGACAAGACCAGGTGGGAGGCAAGGTGGAGGAGAGGAAGGAAAGAAGGAAGGCTGCAGCAGAGAGGCCGGGCTCCGGCCGGAGGGTAGAGTGCCTTCGGAGTCACCTCCCCTCTGGTCCGTGCCTACCAGGCTGCCAAGTTCTCACTGGCTCCCCAGCCGCTCTGTTCTATTCCAGTATGTTGGGGTTCCCTTGCACAATGGGGTGGCCATGGTGGATAGGGGCAGGGAGCTCTTTGGTGGTGACTAAATAGAGGCACAAGGGGAGAAAACACCAGGGCAGAAGCCCAGGCCACCTGTCTCTCCAGGAGGGACAGCATGTGAAGGCAGCCTTGGGAAGGATTGTCACAGATGTCTCCTCTTCCCCACTGATCCTCACCCCCATAGCCAGTTCCTGACAATCGGGCACACTTGGAGTTGGGGGAGATCCCAGCTCAGGGGTGTGTGTGTGTGTGTGTGTGTGTATGTAGCAGGGTGGGAGAGGGGTCTCAGTCACACTCAGCCAAGCTGTATAATTATTCCAGGGAACATCACTCCCTGCCAGCAGAACCAAAATCACGGCTCTCCTGCCTGCCTTCCTCCCACGGATGGTAACAGGCCCAAATCTCTTTCTACAGAGGAAATGTGGCCCCTTACAGTTGGTATGGCAACCGAAGGGCCATCGCAGTTGGATCTGGTGTCTTGGTCCATCCAAGCAGGTGCTCAGCCCACTCGCGGGTTGCTCTCAGCCTCCTCCTCCCCCATCCTAGGAACCGGCAGAATCCCTTTGGGCACCCAAAGCCATGAAGTGTCAGAACCAAGCCACCTTGCCCCACTGCAGGGACGAGAACACCAAGGCCCAGAAAACAGAGGCTTCTCTAAAATCACAAAGAACGGTGAATGGAGGAAGTCGGTTCTCTTGTAGAGCTGGCTTCTGGATAGATACCCCACTTCACCCCCAGAGGATCCCCTAAAGAACCCCTCTGTTTCCCAAACCTGCCTGGGAGGGACAGGCAGCTGGGGGTTTCCTGTCTGGGCTGAGAGTGAAAGGGCTGAAAGAGGGAATGAGGAAGGAGCAGCCAGCAGCCACAAAAGGCTTCAAAGGGCTCGGGCCTCTGCCAAACAGGCTTCGCACAGCCCAGCGCAGCCTGGGCCAAGGCTCCCAGAACCGCCCTCACCCTGTGGCCAAGGCCATTCATTCTCTGCCTCCCTCCCAGGAGCACTAGGAGGCCAGGGCATGGGACACAGCTTCCCTGCAACCCTGGGTCGTGCCACCCAAGGCGTGAGCTCTGGAAACATGTCTGCCTCCTGCCACAGCCACAGTGGGCGGTGAGCAAAGCGGACCAACCCTGACCTTCCTTTCAGCTGGGACAAGGATTTTGACTCAGCTGTGACCTCCAGGGGTTCAGAGTTGGAAAGAAATGTGGATCATAAATAGGGAAACTGAGGCTCAAAGAGAGCCAAAGAGTGGAGAAGACAATATTCAGGGTCCACATAGGTCCCTGACTGACCTGGGATGCCACCTGGAGCTGGGAAGATGCCATTTGTTAAGGGAAGAGGAGAAAGAAGAAAGGCCAAGCGCCCAGGATCCCTATCAGCGCCGTTGGAATGGGGGGTGGGGGTGGGGAAGGAATGAGGTTATGCACTGTGGGGAGATTCTGCTCCCGGCTGAGCCTATGGGTGGGCTATGGGGCCAAGATCTGTGCTAACATCTAGGTTTCTGTGCTTGTTGGGATTGTTCTTGTGTCCTGGGATCTGTGAACATCTAGGTTGGTGTTCCCCGGCATTTCCGTGCCCCTTGGAATTTTTATAGGACACCTCCCACCTGGCACGAGTGGCTCCTGAGCTCACGAGCCCCCAGGGGGAACTGTGCCCACCCAGAAATCCATGCGCTCCACCTCAGTACCCCCGGGTTCGGAGCCCGTTGCTGGGACCGGGTGCTTGGAGTCCGCGGGACTGCCGGGAGATGCAACTGACCTTGGCGGGCATCAGAAGGATGAGTGGCAGCAGCAGTATTGGGGTGACGAACAAGATCACGAAGGACTTGAACTTGCAGACATAGCTCAGTGCCGAAGCCATCGTGCTGGCGGGAGATGGGCGGGAGAGGCTTGTGAGGGGCAGCCAGAGACTCCGCGGGCTTAAGAAGGGGCCACAGTCCGGGGGGGAAGCGCGGGGAGGCAACTCCGCCCCCCACGGTGGGGCCTCCGCAAGGCCGGGGGGCGGGGCCACCCCGCGGGGTCTGTGGGGCCCGCCTGCCCCCGACTCTGCCACCCCGCGGTGGCTGGAGGCTCCTGCGGACTTCAGTGCTTTGGACCCGCCCTCCAGAAGTGGCCGGGGCCCGGGCACTCTCCGAGTCTTTCCAGTGCTGCCCTGGACAGAGGCGCGCCCCTGGGCTGCCCAGCGGGATGTGATCGGTCATTCATTCTTCCAGCTTTGGTGTGTGGCACCCCCTTGTCAGTCCTCACCTATCCTTCTTGCGAGCTGCAGGGGTCCCAGGTGAAAGTCTCCCCGTGCCCTGGGGTCTCTCAGATCTAAATCTTCCCAGTCTCTTGCTCCTTTTCACCTATTACTTCCGTCCTTCGCACCCATCCCTCGAGGGGTCTCTGGCAGACGTGATGACCGTGTCCCTCGCCTCCCCACAACAGGCCTCCCTTTTCTGCGTCTCCCTGGCCTCCCCGAAGCGTCCGGGTGTCTCCGGGCAACTGGACCTCTTCCTGCGCGAGCCCTCTACTCGGCGCGTCCCGGCGCTCTTCCGCTATCGCAGAGGAGGCAAAGCTGCAGTCCTGCTCAGGGTGAGCGCTTTCAGCACCCCTGCGCTCGCCCGCGCAGCCCGCCCGCCCGCCAGCCGACAGGAACAATGACTTTGGTGGGCATCAGAATAATGGGTGTTCCCCTTGGGGGTGGACTGAGCCCCAGCAATCGCCGCTATCCTCCTGACCAAGGCTGCTACTGCCATTTTACTGAGGGAAACGGGCCCAGCAAGGAAGGGACTTAACCAAGGCTACACTGAAAGGGCCATTCATTCATTTGGCCACCTGCCAACAAGTACTGAGCACCTATTCTGCTCTAAGCCCGGCGTTGGGTGCTGGAAATATGGGGATGCGGACACTGCCACCTCTGTCTATCACTTTCTTCTTTCTCCTCCTCTGCCTGCCTGTCTTCTCATTCTACATCTTTCTTTTGGGGAGTCTTAGGCCTGCCAGAGGTTTAACCGCAGCTTGCTCCTTCGTAATTACCACCCTATCTTCAACCCAGCCATGATGCGCGAGTCCCAGATCTCCATTATTTCCATGCTTTTAAAAAAAAAAAATATTGTTATTTTATTATAGTTGTCCCATTTTTTCCCCTTGCCCTCCTCCACCCAGCCTCCGCCCACAGTCAATCCCCATGTTGTCCATGTCCATGAGTCATTTATGCATGTTCTTTGACTAGTCCTTTCCCTTTCTTTCTGTTCTTATCCCCCTTCCTCCTCCCCTCTGGTCACTGCCAGTCTGTTTCTTGTTTCCATGCCTCTGGTTCTATTTTGCTTGTTACTTTATTTTGTTCACTAGGTTCCTCTTATAGGTGAGATCATATGGTATTTGTGTTTTACCAACTGGCTTATTTCACTTACATAATAGTCTCCAGTTCCATGCTGCAAAAGGTAGTTCTTTCTTTCTGCTGCATAGTATTCCATCGTGTAAACGTACCACAGTTTTTGATCCATTCATTTACTGATGGGCACTTAGGCTGTTTCCAGCACTTGGCTATTGTAAATAGCACTGCTATGATCATAAGGGTGCATAAGTTCTTTTGAACTGGTGTTTGGGGATTCTTAGGGCATATTCCCAGCAGTGGAATCGCTGGGTCAAAAGACAGAACTAGGGTTCCCTTTTCTCCACAACCACACCAGCACTTGTTTGTTGGTTGGTTTATTAATGATGGCCATTCTGACTGGTGTGAGGTGATATCTCATCATGGTTTTAATTTACATCTCTCTGATAGTGATGCTGAGCATTTTTTTCATATGCCAATGAGCCATCTGTATGTCCTCCTTGAAAAAGTGTCTATTCAGGTCCTTTGCCCATTTTTTGTATTGGATTGTTTGTCTTCCTGGTGTTGAGTCAGATGAGTTCTTTACATAGTTTGGAGATCAAACTCTTGTCCAAGGTATCACTGCCAAATATGTTCTCCCATACAGTGGGTCCCCTTTTCATTTTGATGATGGTTTCCTTAGCCATGCAGAAGCTGTTTCATACGATGTAGTCCCATTTGTTTATTTTTTCCTTTATCTCCCTTGCCCTAGGAGATATATTGGCAAAAATACTGCTATGTGGGATATCTGAAATTTTACTGCCTATGTTTTCCTCTAGGGTTTTTATGGTGTTATGACTTAAATTTAAGTCTTTTATCCATCTTCAGTTTATTTTTGTGTATGGTGTAAGTTGGTGGTCTGGTTTCATCTTTTTGCATGTGTCAGACCGGTTCTCCCAACATCATTTACTGAAGAGGCTATTTTTACTCTGTTGTAGGCTCATGCCCTTTGTCAAATATTAATTGACCATAGAGACACAGGTTTATTTCTGGGCTCTCTATTCAGTTACATTGATCTATATGTTTGTTCTAATGCCAGTACCAGACTGTTTTGATTACAGTGGCCTTGTAGTATAGTTTGATATCAGGTATTGTGATTCCCTCCTACTTTCTTCTTCTTTCTCAAGCTTGTTATGGCTATTTGGGGTCTTTTTTGGTTCCATATAATTTTTTGAAATATTTGTTCTAGATCTGTGAAATATGCCATTGGTATTTTAATAAGAATTGTGTTGAATCTGTAGATTGCTTTGGGTAGTATGGACCTTTTAATGATTTTAAGTCTTCCAATCCATGAACACAGTATATGCTTCCATTTATTTGTATCTTCCTTAATTTCTTTCTTCAGTGTTCTACAGTTTTCTGAATATAGGTCTTTTACCTCCTTGGTTAAGTTTATTCTTAGGTACTTCATTATTCTTGTTGCTATAGTAAATGTTATTTTTTCCTAGTTTCTCTTTCTGATATTTCATTGTTGGTGTACAGAAACGCCATCGATTTCTGAATATTGACTTTGTATCTCGCTATTTTGCCAAATTCACTTATCAGGGAGAGTAGGTTTTTTTTTGGGGGGGGGGTTGGTAGAGATATAGGGTTTTCTATGCACACTATCATGTCATCTGCAAATAGACAGTTTTACTTTCATCTTTCCAATTTGGATGCCTTTTATTTCTTTATCTTGTCTGATTGCTGTGGCTAGAACTTCCAGTGCTATGTTGAATAAGAGTGGTGAAAGTGGACACCTTGTCTTGTTACTGATCTTAAGGGGAAAGCTTTTAGCTTTGCTCATTGAGTATGATGGTGGCTATAGGTCTCTCATATATGGCTTTTATTATGATCATATATCCCACTTTGCTGAGTGTTTTTATCAATATGAATGCTGAATTTTATCAAATGCTTTTTCAGCATCTATTGATATGATCATGTGATTTTTGTCCTTCACCCTTTTTTTTAACCTGGCTAGGCCTCAGGCCCTAACACTCAACATATCCTACCTAAATCAAGTTCATGACTCTCTCTTCCTGGAACCCCCACCTAAGAACACGTATTCCCCCAGGCCCTCCCTGCATCTGCCTGCCTTTTGCCCTTTCCCCTTTTTAATTCTGTCATCTAACCCTAGACTTCCCTCCCCCACCCCATCCCAGGGCACTTAGCACTATTTGTACCTATATTATTTAGAGTGTGATTTTAATTTAATGTCTGTTTTATTTAACACCTTATGTTCAACCAGCACCTTTTGCAGTGCTGATTCAGTATGTGCAAATGTTTTCTCTGGGCTGTGTGAGTGGATGCATGCGAACCACTTCAGTACAGTAACACTTCAATACAAAACACTGTCAGAGCGCCGGCTCTGGACCCACACTGCCTGGACCCACACCCCGGCCCTATCCCGTCCTGGCTGTGTGCCTCAGCCAAGTTGCCTTCTGGGCTTATTTTTTCATAAGTGGAGATAATAACACCAAATTTGATTTCAAGAGGTTTATTTGTAGATTATATGAGTTAGTGCTCAGAGAGTGCCTAACACCACACTCTGGCATATAGTCAGCCATCAGCAAATATTTCCTTTTGCAATTATATGCAAAATACTCTGAGTGTCAGGAGCCATGGGGGAAGCCTTCACACAGGAGGCAGCATTTGAACTGAGACTTCAAGGCTAAGTAAAAGTTTGGCAGGCAGTGGAAGCTAGTTAAAATCACCAATGAATAAGAAAGTATTAAATTTGTTGAGGAAAATAATCCCAAGATAATTCAGGAACACCAGCGACTGAAGCACAACAAAGCAATAAAAGCTGAATGCATGAAGAGATTATACCAAGTTTGTGGGTAGGGAGACTAAACATCGTAATGATTTTCATTCCTCTCAAATTGACAAATTCTTTTCAATTCCAGTTAAAGTTCCCACAGAATTTTTATTTGACAAGCTAAATCTAAAATTCAAACTTTTGCAAGGAGCCAGGAATAGTTAAGACATTCCTGGAAAAGTGGGGGGAAATTACCTACCAGAATTCAAGATTCACAGTTACAGTAAATATCCTAAAAATAGACCCATGCTTTGGTGGAAATTCTATACACAAAAGAGATCGAGTGGACTAGTTGATGCCTATGGGCAGCCGCTGGACCAATTGGTGTTTAGCAGTAGAAATGTTTTTCTTTCACTAAATATGTTAAACACATAAAAGTTTGATCATAATATGTAATGAATTAATAAAGTTACTTCTGCTTTTTTAAATCATGAATCATTAAATTATTCCCCAAAGGTGAAATTAGAGTTCAATTTATGCATGTAAATTTGTTTACCAAAGAAATGCTCTGCTTTTATCATACTCCCACATCACAAATAACTTATAATTTTAGCCATATATTATATTGCATGATAACGTTTTTTGCATGAAATGTTTTTCAACCCCACAAAATTCAAGTACAACCAAATCAGAGTTTAAAGCAAAACTTTAAATTTTGATGCTGTGCTGAGTTTGATATGACATCTCTCTAGCAAAGTCATTGATTTACAAAACCATGTATTATGCAAAAGCATCAATTTACAAAACAGCTTCTAAAAAGCACACTCATTATTTTTTTATTGAGATAAAATTGCATATAAAATTATATTAGTTTCAGGTGCACAGTACAATGATTCTATATTTGTGTATATCAAAAAATAATCAGCACAAAAAGTCTAGTTATCCATCACTATACATAGTTACAAAAAATTTTTTCTTGTGATGAGAACTTACAAGATCTTCACAACTTTCAAATATACAATTCAGCATTATTTACAGTAATTACCATGCTGCATATTATGTCCCCTTGATTTATTTATGTGATAATTGGATCCTTCATCCATTTCGTCTGCCCACCTTCCCACCCCCACCTCTAACAAACACTCTCTCTCTGTCCCCCTTCCTCTCTAAACATATTCTCAGGAGAAGATTTTTTAAAAACTAGGTTTACAGTTGTGAATATGTGAAACAGAATTTATTCCCATATTATTATTTATTAATCATTGTATTACTTCCCATATGAACAACTGTAAACCTACTTTTGCCCCACCCTTTACTCCTACCAACAGTTCATAAGGGTACCCTTTTCTCTACGTCCTCTGTAATTCTTGTTTTCTTCTTGTCTTTGTGATGATGGCCACTCTGACGGGTGTGCAGTGATATCTCATTGTGGTTTTGATTTGCACTTGCCTGATGATTAATGACGTTGAACATCTTTTCATGTGCCTGTTGGCCACCTAAATGTCTTTTTTGGAAAAATGTCTGTTCAGATCATCTGCCCATTTTTAAACTAGATTGTTTGTGGAGGGGGTGGTTGTTGTTGAGTTGTAAGAGTTCTTTCTATATTTTGGATAGTATCCCTTTATCAGATATATGATTTGCAAATATCTTCTCTCCTTCAGTTTGGTTCCCTTTCAGTTGATGTTTGTTTTCCTTTGCTGGGCAGAAGCTTTTGAGTCTGAAGTAGTCCCGTTTGTTTATTTTTTGCTTTTGTTGCCCTTGCCCTTGGAGTCAGGTCCAAAAAACCATCTCCAAGATCAATGTCATGGAGCTTATCATCTTTATTTTCTTCCGGAGCTTTATGATTTCAGGCTTTATGATTTCAAGTCTTTCATCCAGGATTTTCAACCTTTTTCACTTCACAGCCCACATAAAACAATTACTAAAATTCTGTGGCACACCAAAAAATACATTACGTTTTTGCTGATCTGATGGGAAAAAAAAATAGAGTAGTTTTGATTCATTCACAGCAGACAGCTATTGTGTTAACCATTGTCATTTTTTAATTTGACAGTCTGAGGGAAAAGAGGTCAGTATCCCTGATTAAGAAGTCAGATACTGCATGTTTTAAGAATCTTGCAGCACACTGGTTGAAAATGGCTGCTTTAATCCATTTTGAGTTCATTTCATGCGCAGTGTAAGAAGTGACCCGGTTTCATTCTTTCGCATGCGTCTGTCCAGTTTCCCCAGCACAGCTCACTGCAGAGGCTGCCCTTTCCTTCACTGCACATTCTCGCCTCTCTTGTCATATATTAGTAACTGACCACATATGTGTGGGATTCTTCCTGGGCTCTGTTCTGTTCCATTGATCTGTGTGTCTGTTTTTATGCCAGTACCACACTGTCTTGGCTTACTATAGAATTGTAACACATTTGAAAGCAGGGAACATGATGACTCCAGCTTTGTTCTTCTTTTTCAGGATGGCTTACACCCATTAATTTTTTTATGGAAGAAAAACTGAGAATATTAATAAAATGTTAAAGCTTAACATTTTCACAAGGTCATCAAAGTCAGCTTTGGAAAACTTATCCAAAATAGTGCAAAGACTAAGAACTCATAGATTACTCTTGAAAATATTCATATCTGATACATTGTTGATGCTGAATAGATAAAGAATGCCAAGTACATTTTTTCAATGAAATCTATTTCACAGCAAACACCATGGCACTCCATAGAGGGAATGAAGAGGGGGGAGACATTGTGCAGCAACTTTTATCATAAATTGCAATATGTATACATACCTACTAGAATGATCAAAATGAAAAATACTGACCAAGTACTGATGAGTTGCTGTTGGATCTCTCCTGCATTGCTGGTGGGAATTGAAAATAGTACAGGCCCTCTGACAATCAGTTTGACAGTTTCCTATAAAGTAGAATTTAACATTTACCATATAAACCCATCACCATACTCCTGGGCTTTCATCCTAGACAAATGAAAACTTATGTTCCCTAAAACTTTATGTGAGTGTTGACAGGAATTTTATTTATAATAGCCCCACACTAGAGAAAATTCACATGTCTTTCAACAGATGAGTAGGTAAACAAACAGGGGAATACTGCTCAGCAGTGAAAAGAACATACTTGGCTGGATCTCAAGGGCATTGTGTTGAGTGGAAAAAAAACCCAATCTCAAAAGGTTACCGGTACTTTCGATATTATGCCATTTCCATGACATTTTGAAAGTGAAAAAATCAGAGAGGGGCCGAACAGACAGATGGTTACCAGGGTTTGGAGTTGGGAGAGGATGTGACTATAAAAGGTGACCAAGCAGCCTTATACCCTGATTGCGGTGATGGATACACTAATATATACACATGGTAACATTTCATAGAGTTACACACACACACACACACACACACACACACACACACACACAAACTGTGCATGTAAACATTATTAAATCCAAATAAAGTCTGTAGATGATTTGGTAGTATTGAACCTATGTCAACTTCCAGTTTTTAATAATGCTCTGTGGTTATGTGGAATGCTGTTTTGGAGCGATCTGAGGAGCTGGTATATGGGAATTCCGTGTACTATTTTTGCAACTCCTTATAAATCAGACTAGGCTAGAGTTTAAAAATCATTTTAAAATGGACATAAAAATATGCTTTAGACTGATGAGTCCAGTCCCTCCCAGTTCATATTTTATGGCTGATATTATAGCAAAGAAAATGGTATGACTGATGAAATTTTGGCATGCATAAGAATGCCTAGGAATGCAGCTGAGAATGGATTTCCTAGACTTTGTGTGTATTTGGGCAGGATGCGCAGACCGTTTCTCCATGGAATGGTCTGCTCCAACAACTGGTCACAAGACTGGCGTCACTTGTTTCCACACTTTAACTTGGGAACACTATTTTATTTGTAAACAAGCTTTAGCTGCTAAAGAGTCAGGGCCTGATTTGCTCAGAGTATTGGGTGTTGCTATTCAAAGAGACTATTGGTCAGCCTTTCACTAGGTGAGGCTTGCTACAACAAATATTTACTCCCTGCTGCAAGTCCACTGGGAGTCTGTGGTTTTGCAACTCTGCTCCTGGCTGTAGGTACATAGTGGCAGCTCCAGACTCTCCTTGTTCAGGATTGTGGGTCCGCTTCACATGCTCTCTCATTCCAAGGCCCAGATTGGGGAAGTCAACACCCTCAGTCACTGCTGTTCTCCTGCACTGAGCCAGAGCAAGAGGTCTGGTAGGACCTCACAACACCTCCAAAGCTTCTGCTCAGATACAGTCTACTTCACATCTCTCACTTTCTACTGCCAAAGCAAGTTCCATGACCAAGTCCAAAGTCAATGGGGTGGGGAAATGTACTCTGTCTACGGGAAGTATTGCAAAGGTGGGGAAGGAATTAATAACTGTACATAAACAATATGACCTATTGTTACCAAACCCAAGGGGTGTGCCACTTGCGGTGCTCTACTCAAAAAACAAAACATGGTTGTCTCAAGGTAGTTTTATGTACTATGTACTCGCAGCAAGTAAAGGACACTGGGGACTCCCATCCAGAGTTCTGTCTCTCTAAAGGGAGTCTTAGCTATTGTTTGTATACACTATTTGGTCAATTTCATGTTGATTTCTTCTTTGCAGTTGTCTGCTTTCTTGGGGCTGAGTTCCTGTTAGCTCATCCTGTTTACAGCTGCATCTACAAACTATTATGCTACATTTGAACATTTAGCAAGAAATAACATTTAGAACTTCCCAGACCTTGAGGCCCTTGTCCTATCTAACATTACCACACATGATAAACATAAATCCAGGGAATTATAACTAATGTCTTTTAAAAGTCATGTATGCAGACACAGGATTAACTTATGTGAGTTATACGAGCTCTGGCACTTGAGTTACACAAATTTAGAAGTAAGATGGTTGTTGCAGGAATTGCAAGTTAACATAGCTATTCAATCTGGAAAATTGAAGTCAGACTGATTTTTAAACAAAATTAAGTCTGATTTGGATTAATTCAACAATAAAAATTGACTTTGCTTATCTGTTTGTTGCTTCTTGTTCTATATCCACAGATGAGTGAAATTTTACACCTGACTTATTTCACTTTGCATGATACTTTCAAAACTCATCTATGTTGTTGCAAATGGTGGTACTTTATCTTTTTATGGCTGAGTAGTATTCCATTGCAAAAATCTATACCACATCTTTATCCCATCATCCATCCAAGGACACATAGGTGGTTTCCATGTCTTGGCTATTGTGAACGATGATGCTGTAAGAGTGGAAAATTGTAATGGTGGGAAATTGTAACCCACCCCACCATTCTTTTGACATTGTTTCTGTAAGTGCTGTGTGAAAGAATTGATCATTCTTTCCTTCACACATCATGTTTCTTTCCCTCTCTCTCCCTTCTTTCCCCTCTCTCTAAAAATAAATAAATAAAATCTTTTTAAAAAAGAATTCAGTAATCACCAAGAATCCAAATAATTGATTTAAGATGACATCTTTTCAAGTTATTAACATAAAATATGTTTGTTTTTGCCTGGGTTTAAGAAAAAGTTTGTGTAATCTCTATTATGTCTCTTAAAAGCGTGAATGTATTTACCAATGGGAGTGGGGATACTGTTTCTGAAAGTTATAATATGGATTCATAAATTTGTCAACCTAAAAGAATGTTAATTACTTTTAGTTGTCACTACAAATTGAAAAATCTAATTAAGTTGGGAATGACATGTGGTTTTAGTATTAAAAGATGTCAAATTATGGCCTTGTGTGTATGTATATATATACACATATAAAAATTGTATTTATTTATTTATTTATTTTTAGACAGAAGGGAAGGGAGAGAGAGAGAGAAAGGGAGGGAAACATCGATGTGTGAGAGATTGGCCGCCTCTCGTGCACGCCCTAATTGAGACCTGGCTCACAACCCAGGCATGTGCCCTGACTGGGAATTGAACCAGTAACCTCTCAGTTTGCAGGCCAGCACTCAACCCACTGAGCCACACCAGCCAGGGGTACGGCAATATATTTTTGAAGAAAATCTAATTGAAAGCAGGTTGTTCTGAAGCTGCTTATATCGGGATGAGTTAAAGAGCAAGCTAAGAGGGTCTGCATAAGTCAAATGGGGTCTGTGCAAGTTGCAGAAGGATTGTGTAGAGGGAAGAAACAAAAAGAGAAGGAACTGAGGAAGTGAAGAAAGGTGAGAAAGGATAAAGGAAGGAGATATACATATCACTGTGAGGAATGGACTTTGGAGGAGAAATTCTCAAAAAGGAAAAACAAATGGAATAAAAAGAAATAAGAAAGTAAAAGCACATACATAGATAGTAAAGCAGAGTGCATGACAAATGAAAAAGCTAAAAGCTCTTTGATTTTTCCAAAACCAGTTGTTATTTTCCAACAGAAACCCCAGGTACAATTGACAGTGGGGAACAAATTAATTGACTTCTTGGTCTGATATACTTTTATTTGTAAGTCTGGTTGTTATTTTTAAAATGTTGTTAGAAAAAAGCAAATTCCTTTGTCAAGTGCATTGTAATATGACCTATAACCACATCATTTGAAGTATTGTTTTGTCATTTAGAGACAGTCATTGTTATATTCTGATCATGTGCAAAAATGTTACATATTCCAAATTAGTTTAAACCATGAGTTTCTGAGAATAAATTTTCAGATCGTACCTTTGAAATAGATTGGGATTTGTGGGGCTCTGGAGAATGACTGGGCTCCTAGAAATACTGGCAAATAATTAGGATAAATAAGAATTGGTTATGGGACTGAATGAACTGAAGATACTTATTATTCTTGTGACTTTGTTCAAAATATTGCTGATTTTTAAAAATTTGTTTTCTTAGAGCAATTTGGTAAATTGTAACAATATTGGAGCATTTATATTTTTCTCCCTGCTTGATCTCTCCAGAATTTAAAAACTCTTAATGAGTAAGTATTATTATTTTCATGGCAATATATTTGTTTGCATGAATCCAATAAAAATCTGATTTCTTCCAATTTCCAGTTGTGGTTTTATTAACCAAGATTTTGTCTGGAATTTCATGTCTGAAAGAGAGACGCTTAGATCTGGATGTCAGCACAAAGCTTTAAGAAATAAAGATTGACTTTGGAGCCAATAAGAGCACCTCAGAGAAATGGTCTGGTACATTGCTTTTTTTACATGGTTCATGGCAATCTTTCCAGGTGAGAAGAGAAGGTTGTTCTCCTGGGAGAGGGCAAGGAAGAACCTCAAGACATTTTTGGAAACTTGAGAACTTGAGTTGTTTACCCAAACCTATAGGTACTGCAGGCAAATCCTGAGGGCGTAGCTTCACTTCCTGGCCCTGAGGGGCTAATTAAAGTTCAATCTGAAGATTACTTGTAACATCCAGCAAAGCAGATTTAAGAAAACCTATATGATCAGTTGTTATTGCTGTAGTGTTTATGAAAATAATCAGCCCAATTAAAATTGGATTTAATACAGTAGTAAATGAATGGGTCTTGATTTGGCCACTGATAAAATGAGGGTAATTTTAGGGGGAGAAAAGTTGTGTTTCAATAGAATCTATTATACACCGTGATGGAAATTAAGCTCTAATTTAATTGTCCATACAATTTTATTTTACACCTATGAATTAGACTTTATCCTGAATTTTTCTAGTTTTCTGAAAGTGTTGGCTACAACCATCTAACTTCCACAGAAGTGAAGGAATACTGGAGTGAGGATTTTTAACAGTGGGAAATTGTAACCCCCCACGATTCTTTTGACAATGTTTCTGTAAGTGTTGACTCTGCCTGATGTGTAGCTGGTAAATGAACAGCATGTTTGTATAAGAATTCTAGGAACTAACTTCAAAGGACACAAACTCCAATCTTCCAGCATCTCAGCTCCAGGATATTTGCCGACCTTCAACCATGGAGCCAGGGTGACGTGAAGCCAGGATGACAAACCAGGATGACCCACGTTGGGCCATCATTTGCCTTATCAGAATGAACTGGGCTAGTGTGCACACAGAGAATTTTTCAACCCCCTCCCTTGATCTCTTTGTGTTCTTCCCCTCTTCCTCCTTATAAAATCCTCTGCCTCCACTGAGAGGTGGAGATGGGCTTTGAGACATGAATCCCCCACCTTCCAGGTGGCTAGCATCTGAAAATAAACCACTTTCCTTTACATCAGCACCTGCCTCTCAAATATTGGCTTTTGTAGTGGCACACACCTGCTTTCTGTTACAGTGCAATGAACATGGGGTACATATACCAATATTACCTCAATAAATTTAATTTAAAATAATTTTAAAGATCAATTTGCCAGTTAGGTTACACAGAAGATGTTTTCCATTAAGCCAACTGAGCTAAATTAGTACATCCAACATTTTGACACAAACATAAATAAAGTACATGATAATAGAAAATAATTTTTTATTCTACAGGATGTATTACATTTGTAAGATGCATTGAAATTAACAATATTTTCATTTCCCCAAACCTTTCGGAATATATTGGGTTTTAAGTGATACCTCTACATGAAAAAGCTATTTAATCATCATTTGAAAACCCTAATAGACTTTTTGATGTACTTCATGAAAGATGAGCAAGAAAATAACCCAAAATATTTCAGCAAAAAATGCTTTTCTGAGTCAGGTGACTTGCAAATTTTTGCTTTCAAAAAAAAAACTGAATGAGAGCCTAATCAAGCTGTCAACTGGTGCAACATCACAATGTTCTATGACAGATCATTGCATGATTTTTGATGAATTTAATGTGACTCGGGAAAAGTTCATAGAACAGAAATTGTATTCTTTAAAAGCTTCTATTCCTATCTGTTCATTCACATGAGCAAAGTTGCTCAGAGCTCACATCTATAGCAGAAAATAAGAACAGAGTCCACGCTGAATCCTGCTTTATCCAACTAAGTAAGTACCATTCATCCTTGGCTAATTGGTAACAAAAAAGCCCCATCAACTTATTGTGCTGCCTTTCCAATCAAATCTCACTTTTTACATATGCTAATTATCAAAATGTAAGTTACATTTGTGTTGTTTTGGTCAAATGTATACTAGTACTTGTTGTCATGACCCAGAACAGAAAAAAATTTTAACACTTAGAGTCTTACTATCATAAGAAACTTTAAAACATGAGTATTTCAATTTACACATATACGATATTTTTACTAAAGAAAAATATGATTGAAAGAACAACAGAAGACTTAAAATGAAAAACATCTTAAAAGAGGTTTTGTGAGCCAAAGGGAATGGAAATATAAGATACATGGAAAAAATAACTATATAAAATTTTGGTCTATCAAGGAAGAGTTTATTTGAATATTTTTTAAGTGGGTAATAGCAAGTATCTAGTTACCATGCTATTTAGATTCTATTGGATACATCTTGAAAAGTGAAGTAACAGTTTTATTTTAAAATGGTATTTATAATGATGACATTCTTTGCAGCTATTAGTTTGAACCGTATGAATCATTGATATGCAGCCATTTTCAGCCTACAAATAAGATAGATTCACATAGTTCAAATTAATATTTAAAATTACGATAAAAGTTTTAGATGTCAACTTAAAAATGTAGAAAGAGATACATAATTTTTCCAAAATTATCTAGAAAATACATAAGGCGAAAAGTTCAAAGACCAGAAAAAATTCTTTTGCACATATGTATAGGAGACATATAAAAGAAAGTTATGGTAACAGTGTTTGCAAGAGCAAAAAAAAAAAAAAAAAAAAGGAAACATCTAATAACAGGAGAATGAATAAATAAATTGGGGTATTTTGAAGCCAAATATTTATAAATCAGGAAAAAATGAAGGAATTAGAGGTATATACATCAATATGAATAAAACTTATATGTAATGAAAGATTACAATATTTGTTGAAAAAACAAGTTACAGAAGAATACTTAGAGTGTGATAATGTGTATAAAATTTAAAACATGCACTATAACACCACATTTTGCTTGGGGATGCAGACAGAAGTAGTGAAATCATAAAGAATACCAGTGTAAGTGAACCCCACGCCGGAGTCTCAGTTTAGCTGATGGGGAGCTCTGTGATGAGAGGAGGGGTTTCAACTGCACCAAAGTTTTATTATTTACCTGGGAACGGATACAGCGATGTTTCTCATATTATTCTTTATACTTTTAAAAATATTTTAAATATTGCAAAATAAATATTTATAACATTTTTAAAGAGCCTGCATACATTTAACGCTAGAAGAGCTTAGGTGAGGCACATGGTATAAGATAAAGGAAAAAGATTTCAGGCAACATGAGAACAGTTGATATTCCCCCTTACTGAAAATTTAGACCTGCCCGAAAGCCACTGGGGGTGGGGACTAGAGCAGCAAAGGACTGAAGAAGCTGTACTGTGTGTTTTTAAGTTAGGCAAGTTTCTTTTGATCACTGTGTATATAAATGATGCCTGAATTAAAATGTGAACTTTGACCCCTTTCCACACTGATGCTGGGTCCAAAGTTTTGTGTCATGAAATAGTAACAATGGCCTTGAGTGGCTGCAAACCTGAAACCACAGATTCGTTTGAGCTGAGTGAGGACTCAGATTTTCCCCTTTGCTCTAATTATTTTCCCATTATCTTATTGTGAACATTTTCAAACAGATGGAAAAATTCAATGAGCAGATCGGCCCAATTTTATATACACACTGCTCCTGAAAATAAGAAAATACACTCTTATTTTATGAGGTTGACACAACCTCAACACCATAGCCAGACAAGGGCAGCTCACAGAGGAAAGGAACAAGCTCGGCTCACACATAAACATCCACCAGTGTGCTAAAGAAATTACCACAAGATTCAACCCAGCAAATGTACCCAAAATGTCTTTATTCTACACCCATCCTTAACAGTTTGGCTGAATATAAAATTCCCTTATAAATTTAAAGGCATTTTTCTCTTGCTTTTTAACTTTCAGTGTCACTATTTAATACTCGAGGCATGTGCCCTGACCAGGAGTCGAACTGGCAACCCTTGGCCCTGCAGGGTGATGCCCAACCAACTGAGCCACACCAGCCAGGGCTGTGTCACTATTCAAAATGTCTAAATCTAGTCTCGCTCTTGATTTTTTAAGGACATCTGCTGTATTTTTTGTCCTCTCTGGGAATTCACAGGAGCTTCTCTTCCCAAGTATCCTGAAATTTCATATTACTGCCATTTTATTAGGATCTTGCTTTTTCTTGGGCTGAGCACATGGAAATCTCAGCAAACTGATATTTTTTAGTTCTGAAAATTTTTGTTAAATTCTTTCTTTGACTATTTCTTCCTCTCTATTTTCTCTATTCTCTTTCTGGAACTCCAATTATTTGGATATTGGATCTCCTAAACTGACAGTCCAATTTTCTTATAATTTCTCATCTATATTTCCTTTCTGTCTTTTTTTTTTTTTTTTTGCTTTATTTGGGAGGAGTTTTCTCACCCCTACCTTGCAAGATTTCTGTTGAGTTCTTTTTTATTTACTCTAAGAGTGCCTTCTTTTTTGTTCTTAGTCTTTTTACAGCATTTCCTCCTTATTTCAGAAAGTATCTTTTAAAAATCTTTCTGAGCATATTAATGTCAGTCCTTTTGAAGACTTTGTATTATGATATCGTTTCTAATGACAATAAAATAGAAAATCAAAAATCCTAATTTACAGGTGAATGGACTGACAGCCTGAAGCACAGTCATATCATTAAACCCCTTTCAGCAACTCAACTAAGTAAACTAGAGCTACATGTTTGAATGTAGGTAAATCTCAAGAACATAAGGCTGTGTGGAGGTGAGTCAGCTGTAGAAACACACACGCCACACATACAATACATTTAACTCCATTTATAAGAGGTTTAACAATATGCAAAAACAATGTTATATATTGTTTATGGGCCCACAAATATACAGTAAATGTTTAAAAGCTATGCAAAGGAATAATAAACCCCAAATTTAGGAGAGCAGTTACATTCAATATATGGGGAGGCTGAGAAACAGAATTGGGTGACTTTTCAACTGTTATTTCTAACATTTTCTTACTTAAGCTGAATAGTGAGTAAACGGGTATTCTTTCTGATAATTTAAAATATTCATAACAATGTTTTTTGTAATATATTTTATTGATTATGCTGTTACAGTTGTTCCATCCCCCCCTTCATTCCCCTCCACCCTGCATACCCCTTCCCACCCACATTCCCCCCCTTTAGTTCATGTCCATGGGTCATAAGTTCTTTAGCTTCTTCATTTTCCACACTATTCTTGCCCTCCCCCTGTCTATTTTCTACCTACCATCTATGCTACTTATTCCCTGTACCTTTTCCCCCCCTCTCCTCCTCCCACTCCCCTGTTGCTAACCCTCTATGTGATCTCCATTTCTGTGTTTCAGCTCCTGTTCTAGCTGTTTGCTTAGTTTTTGTTTTTGTTTTAGGTATGGTTGTTAATAACTGTGAATTTGCTGTCTTTTTACTGTTCATATTTTTTATCTTCTTTTTCTTAGAGAAATCCCTTTAACATTTCATATAATAAGGGCTTGGTGATGATGAATTCCTTTAACTTGACCTTATCTGAAAAGCGCTTTATCTGCCCTTCCATTCTAAATGACAGTTTCGCTGGATAGAGCTATCTTGGAGGTAGGTCCTTGCCTTTCATGACTTGGAATACTTCTTTCCAGCCCCTTCTTGCCTGTACAGTCTCTTTTGAGAAATCCGCTGACAGTCTGATGGGAACTCCTTTGTAAGTGACTGTCCCCTTATCTCTTGCTGCTTCTAGAATTCTCTCCTTCATTTTAATCTTGGCTAATGTAATTATGATGTGCCTTGGTGTGTTCCTCCTTGGGTTGAACTTCTTTGGGACTCTCTGGGCTTCCTGGACTTCCTGGAAGTCTATTTCCTTTGCCAGATTGGGGAAGTTCTCCTTTGTTATTTGTTCAAATAAGTTTTCCACTTTTTGCTCTTCCTCTTCCCCTTCTGGTACCCCTATAATTCAGGTGTTGGAACATTTAAAGATGTCCTGGAGGTTCCTAAGCCTCTCCTAATTTTTTTGAATTCTTGTTTCTTCCTTGTTTTCTGTTTGGTTGTTTCTTTCTTCCTTCTGGTCCACTCCATTGATTTGAGTCCTAGTTTTCTTCCCATCACTATTGGTTCCCTGTGCATTTTCCTTCATTTCACTTAGTGTAGCCTTCATTTGTTCCTCTAATTTGCGACCAAAATCAACCAATTCTGATCACTAGTGCTTTGAACTGTGCATCTGATAGGCTGGCTATCTCTTGGTCGCTTAGATGTATTGGCTCTAGAGCTTTGATCTGTTCTTCTGTTTGGGCCTTTTTTTTTTTTTTTTTTTTTTTTTTTTTTTTTTTTTTTTTTTTTTTTTTTTTTTTTTTTTTTTTTTTTTTTGGTAGGGCCACACCTGTTAAGTAGTGAGGGGCAGAGCCTTAGGTGTCCACCAGAGTGGGGCAACCCAGTTGCTGTGTTGTGACACTGTATGTGGGGGTGGGGTCAGAGAGGAAACAATTGCGCTTGCTCCACTCTCGTATTTCAGTCCCTTCCACAACTTCCCACAAGCAAATTGGGCCCTTCTGGTGCTGGTTCCCAAGTGGGTGGGCTTGTGTATGTTCTAGGATCCTGTGGGTCTCTCCCAGTACCTCAACCCCCACAGGTGTTTCCAATTGGCACTTTTAGGCTTTATTTCCCAGCGCTGGGGCCCTGGGTTTTGAGGTCTCACCCGCTCCCTGTTTTTGCCTGCATGCAAATGTAGGACTGCTTGGTCAGCCAGCTGTCCTGCATGCCTCACTGGGTCTGCCCGTTGCCACCACCTGTGTGCCTGGGACCGCCAATCAGCAATTTTTCCTGCTGCAACCCCTCTCCGCTGGCCGCTGACTCCACCCCTCTTACCAGTCTGGATGAATGGTTGTTGGACTTCCATACAGTTCACTCTTCTGTCAGATCTGGTTGTTGGGGTTTTTTTTTGTTTAATTTTTGTTGTCTTAATTTTGGTTGTGTGAGGAGGCACAGTATGTCTACCTATACCTCCATCTCGGCTGGAAGTCCTCATAACAATCTTTTATTTGTATAATATAAGTGAGGAGATTGGCTTAAAATATACTTAAAGTTTATAGAAAGATCAAATTTTATTTAAAATAAAAATATGAAATAATGAAGCCTGGAAAGTTAGATCTCTGCTTCAAAATGTTAGCCAAAAAACAAGCAAAACAACAAAAAACAAAAGCAAGGGCAGCAGAGAAATTATCCGAAAAGCCCCAGCTGTCATTTACAAGATGTGAGTAAGTAAATAATCTAGTTTTGTTTAATTTCAACCAAAAAGGGACAGTGCCCTGAACATGATTGTAAAAAAAAAAAAAAAAAAAAAAAAAAAAAAAAAAAAAAAAAAAAAAAAAAAAAAAAAAAAAAAAAAAAACCAATCAAGAAAGAATTGCAACAGAATGGAATTGTGCAAGCAGAAGAGAGGGAAGGTTTCTTAGCACACTAAAATGGCTTCCCGTATTGCAATTCCAAAAGGATGAATATACAAACCTAATTTGAAATTGATATGTGCAGTACTTTTCATCTTCACTGGGATGATTCAAATGACCCTGCTTCAGGGTCACCCATGGAAGGATGGGTGGAGGAAGGAGACAGAGAGGTGGAGCTTTGGCTTGTGTATAAATGTGAGTGTTCTCCCAGCCACTTGCCCTAGAATTTCTTGATTACTCTGAATACTTGGTGTTTCTTCCCACCAACAGGCTGCTGTCAAGGTAAAAGAAGCCTGTGTGTTCTGATTAGCATTGCCTGCTTGCTTTCCCCATCAGAATCCCTACATGGAAGTCTCCTCGGAATGAAAGATGACAGAGTCCACGCTCTTAATGACACTTCTAATCTGGCCATTAGGGGTTGTCGTTGTGTCGGCCTGGTGTTTCTTCTGCTCTCCCAGCCCCCGGCAGCACTAGAGGTTGAGATAGCCCCAGTAGCAAACTAAAGCAAGATGTTCAACAGCACCAAACAGATTATTTTAACAACAACAAATAAATTACTCTGTCCACCCTGCCTCTTCCCATTCCCCAGAGGCACACACTTGTAACACTACTTCTATCACTTTCACCATGTTTCTAAATAAAATAATTAAACTATTTTGTAACTTCTCAATTTTAGAAGTTCTTTATTGACTTCTTTCAATAAAAGGAGTATCATCCCTCTTACACAAATCCTACTACACTGGACCCACCCACTTCTCCTTTCCTTCCCTGTATCTTCTCAATACAGTATTTAAATATTTAAATTATTAGGGCAATGAAATGTTTCCAGTCAGTTAATTGCCTGCTTAAAAAATACCAACTTATGGGGCTGTGGGCTAGAATGGGAGTAGAAGACAGAAAACTGTACAAGAACAACAATTAAAATAAAATTAAAAAATACCAACTTGA
>PVKU01007523.1:0-86413 GCA_004027475.1 Anoura caudifer
GAGATCAGTTCCTTTATCTCACGTTCGAATACAACAGTCATCAGTGAGGCAGAGCCTTTGATTAGGTCATGAGAGTGGAGTCCTCAGGAATGGGATTCATGACCTTATAAAAGAGACGCCAGAGAGCCCTCCTTACCAGACACTGAATGAATCTGCTGGGGCCTCGGTCTTGAATTTCCCAGCTTCCAGGAGTGTGAAAAAATAAATTTATGTTGTTTATAGGCAACCTAGTCTACAGTATTGTGTTATAAAAGCCCAAACAGACTGAGACAATGCTAAACGCCCATAATGACTGGAAAGTACATGTCAGCAACCAGAGCTGGTGAGCATTCTCCACATAAACCTCTGAAAGGAGTGTATCCAGACCAACCTAGACAGGTTCACTGCAGCTGTCTGCCTGGAGGCAGATGTATGAAAACATGACTTAAAAATTTCTCCATCCTCTGGAACTTTGTTCTTCCTCTGCAACATGAGGAACAGAACAAGGACATCAGTACAAACTGCTCTACAGACTGCAAGCAATACACCAAGGACTTTTCTGAGTGTGTGGCAGCCACTCAGTGGCATGAAAATCATATGTGTGCTTAGTTTTCATGCCCACTCCTACTAGCTATACAAAGCTAAAAATAGCTCCCTAAAAATCAACTATGGCAGGATGCCCTAAGCACTCCCTACCACTTCCCTTGGCTCTGCAGACATCAATAATGAGCACATTACAGGGAATAAAACACAATCATAGATAATACTACATAAACACTAGTGCATTTATGGGGAATAAATGTTGAGGTAAAGCAGGAAAACTGTTTATCTTCCATGATCTTGGGTTTCAATGCCCCATTATGCTGAACTGATTTTCAATTTACAAATTACTAAAATATTTCCTATCATCATTTTGGACAGCTATGGCTGGCATAGTGTCAGAACCTATAATGACCTTCCACAGACATCTGGGCTTCAAAATTTCCTTTATTATAAGGTTACATTTTTCCAGGACAAAGGCACAGTGGGGCATAGAGAACTGGCAAGTTGTGATTCCCTGCAGAAGTTGCTACAAACAGGCCCATCTATTCTCTTGGCCTCCTGACACCCACAGGTCTTTCCAAGAACCCTAATATTCTCTCATTTAGTCCCTTCTGAAAGTTGCTTAAAAGTGACATAAAGGAAGCAACTATTTGGCAGCTTTATTCTTTTAATCTTGGTCAGCCAGATTTTTCCAGACATCAGTTTATTTCACTTTGTAATATATTAGACAAAACAACAGTACCAGAGTCAGCTCCAAGGCAGCAACTCTCTCTCAAGGGTTCTGACATTTATAAACTGATCCTATTTCTTTCTTGTGTTTTATGTTATCAGCTAAACCCGTCAACTAAAATTATTGCCTTGTAACCAAATCAGAGTTATCTATTACTCTGGTATGTGTACATTTCTGAAGCTTTGTACCTATATCAAGTTTTGCAAAGGTAGAAAACAAGTCATAAATAAACAAATGGAAAACAGAATATGTTACTATTACTTTAGCAACAGAAGCTAAAAGTCAAATGCATTATTACATGGCAAGCCATTAAAATGGCTGAATATACAGACCTTGGGAACAGCAAAAGCTTGATACTGATACAGTCATTTGCACTGCCCCATCTGGCAATCAATCTCTGAGCTGTGGTAGCTCAGAACATCTCCATTTAGAAGACTAAATGATTGTCCTAGGGTCTGTGACAGGTGGATGGACATCTGAAAAAATGGGGACATGATGTCAAAAAGGTCAGATTTATAGCCATCCTGTTTTTTCACCAGCACAATGACTAAGAAGCCAATTTCCCTTCAAATGGTATGGCTAACAGTCACTTTTATTCAAAGACCATTGTGACCCAAATTGAGCAATAAAACAGACTCCAGAAAGAAATTTAAAAGCAATTCCTTTCTCAGGGCTAATTCTGGTTCTTTAGCCAACCCCTCCTCAACAACTTAAAAACAATTTTTTTTCTGGGATTTCATCTTGCTAAATACATGATACCTTTCTTTATAAACAAAACACACAATTCCTTGTTTCCAAAATAAATAAGTTACTTTAAAACTACAAAACTCCGTTAAATACAAAACTATGACATATATTTCAATTTCCCCCAAGTTTCTATTACCCAGTACACAAGACTTCTTCATTATTTCACACCTTTACATATTTTGCATATCTCATCATAGGCATCAGAAAAGCTTACAGTGGCCAGGAACAGTGATTTTCAAACTTGAGCGTACAGTTCCCAGCATGGCAGCATGCCCCAGAAAAAACAGTAGCTGACTGCAGGCTCAGTGGAATGGGTAGGGGATTGTATGATCTACAGAGAGATGCTGAGACTTAAAAGAAAAATAATCACCTAAGACACCACTCTTCAAATGGAAATGGTGTTTCTCTAAGCTCTTATCAGCTTTCATAACTGAAATCCTAACAGGCCCAAATCTAGGAAAAGAGGCCTGAGTCCCAACTACACAAAACTCCATTTCCCCAAACTGTTATTTTCTGGATTATTATCCCAATCTAATGATCTTTGTAATTCTCTCTGGTGATTTCTTGTTTAATCTCCTTTAAGTTTTCCTAACAGCTACCACCATATCTCCTGAACTCCAAAGTGAGGCCTTGCCATACATCACAGAAACTTTCCCAAAAGCCCCATCTCTGAATAATTCTGCACTCAACCTGAAAGGGCAGAGCAAGTGGGCACAACCCTTTGCAGAGGCACCAAAACAGTCACTGAGGTGTTGGGATTTGAGAGCTATCAGGGAGACACTGCAATCCCAGAAACCCCCAAAATCTTACCAGTCAAATCTCACAGTTAGAGAGTCATCTCTGTGGCTCAAACTGTCAGCTTATCCTACAACACATCCTATGCTTTAGTGCTTTCTAAGAGGACAGGATTATGAGATAGGAGGAATGGTGTATGTTAAGTGTGCCTTCCATTGTCCTCATTCCCTCTAACTCCCCAGACAAACTAAAACAGAGCAAGGAGGCACATATCCAGATCTGGGATTTGGAAAGATTTTGTATGGCCCAGTGACCTTCAGTTACAGCAAAGCTGTCTCTCTAGTCACTTATGCAACATGACTATATTTCATGTAAAATCTCACATTCACATTTCTGGGTACATAACAAACAATATTTGTTTACTTTATACTCTTGTATCTCTAATATTTGGCTAATCTCACCTTGCCTGAAAAAAATTACAAAGAAGTATAGGGGGGCAAAATTATAATTGACAAAAATCCTCCCAATCTCTCAACACAGAGGCACGTGCACGCACGCGCGCACACACACACCCCCCTTCATTTCTGGAGTCATTTCAATTCTTCTGGAACTCTAAGGACTTGATTTTCACACTACAGGTCCTGAATGCAAAGTTCTTCCCAAATAAGCTTTACCAGACCTATTTTCTCCATGCCTTCCACTAGCGAGAGTCAGACAGGAGAAAGCAAGATCCAGCCTGCAGAAGCCACCACATAATCAGGTACAGCTTCTCTGCTAAGAAGCTAGCCTCAAACCCTGCATGTCAACTCATCATTTCCAGTGGTTGGAGAACCACCACCACATGGCACACATATAAAATTCCAGGCAAGAAGAGGAAGAGAAACTGGCTTTGTTGCCAATAGCTTTAGCCAGCAATATCTAGCACTTTTCATTTGATGACTTTAAATTAATAAAGCAGCAAAATAACAACAATCATCAAGCAGTGATTTAATAGATATGTAAAAGAGGAGGTTCTGTTTCCACATTAGCCATCAATTAGGGCAGACTAGCATCAGCCATCCACTTTTTAGATCGGCAATGTCCAATAGAATATTCTGTAATGATATAAATGCTCTAATTCATGCTGTCCACCAAAGCCCCAGTCGCACATGGCTACTGAGCAACTGAAATGTGACTAATGAAACTAAGGAACTAAACTTTAAATTTGGTTTAATTTTTTTTGAGATTTTATTTATTTACTTATTTTTAGAGAGAGGAGAAAGAGAGGGACAGAAACATCAATCTGTGGTTGTCTCTCACGTGCCCCTCACCGGGGACCTGGTCCACAACCCAGGCATGTGCCCTGACCAGGAATCGAACCAGCAACCCTTTGATTCACAGCCCACCCTCAATCCACCGAGCCACACTAGCCAGGCTGGTTTAAATTTTAATTAATTTAAATTTAAATTGTCACAAATGGCTAGTGACTACCATATTAAATAGCACACAATATCTTCATTTCACAAATGGTACATCCCTGTAGTCCTGTGAGGGCCCAGTCAAACATCAGTGGGAAAAGGCTTTGAGAGGCATGATGGGCAACACGAACATAAACTGGAATCCTGAGGCCTTGTAGCAGAGGCCCCTATAGGGGTCTGAAATCTGGTTTACAGCACAGAGTATCTCCTGCCAGTTCCAATCCAGGAGATCCTGAGCCAAGAAGTAAACAAGAGCAGTGGCTCTCCAGAGGAGTCAAACAGGAGGAGGCCAGGGATCCATGAGTACTACATCTCTTCTAAGGACAAGAATTATGGGTAATTTCCCTCTCTTCAGAGCTAATTGTTAAAGCAGGTACCTACTCCACAAAACAAAAATGCTCAAGGGCCATCTCCATAATTGAAAGGGAGGCTGAGCATAATTGAATGCAAACATAAATAGTGGACAAAAACAAGTACAGAATAACATACGCTCCCAAACAATTCAGATATCCCTTTCAAAGATAGAGCAGAGTGGGACAGAAAATACCTTACTGACAAAGGGCAAAGTAATAATGCACTGCCCTGAATTTCTTTAGTTCAGGTAGTGGCAAAAAGAACTAAATGGAAAATTAAACTCCACTGAATAGCTTCTTATGAGACTAATGGAAACCAAAAGGTTCAACAAAGCAAGAAAATCATTTCATAATCAATTTTAGTCATATACAGCCTTGTGGTTTTCCACCACTTCTGAGGTCTGATGGAATCATCTCCATTAACAAATGTGCACTGGCTACACCAATATTTTCCAATGACTTTTTTCTTCCTTTGACCAACCTCAAAGTCCCAAGAAGAGAAAACCAAAGAGAACAGATAGGAAAATCTGAGGTATCTACCTTCTCTCGTGCAGCCACAACTAACATCTCTGAGCAAGTCTCCTAGGCCTTCTGATCTCTGATTTATACTTCTGATCTCAAAAGAATCTGTTATGTAACTGAAGTCTACCATTTTCAATGGGGGGTTGATGCATGTTATTACACTTGGCAGTGGATTGTGAATGATGTACTTGTCTCCAAATAAAGCTACACATAAACACAAAACTTGCTGGATACGGATTTTACCACCTATTGGACACACTAATGGAAATAGTTAAACAATTCATTAGGTTTTTCATTAAAAAGTCAACATGTGTCCATCCATTCTCACATTGCCACAATGCATACAATATGAACACAAGTAGATCATTCTAGATGAAAAGCTGTGGTCTAAGGTTGTCTTGAAAAATAAAAATACTGACTAGTTAGAATGTGCCAAGTCCTGATCAGAGTTTTCAATTTTAATCTGAAATACTATTCAAGTCCCTGTCAAAACCAGTCCGAGAGAGCAGACATCTGAGGAAGGCAATCTAAAAGTCAGGCTCTTTCTCCATTCTGCTCAGTGCATTCTATATTACAGTCTACTTAAAACAAAAGAATGCTTACTGGATTTGTCCCCTACAAAACAAAATTATTCAACCCTGCTTCCTTTAACATCAGCTTTTGTTCAGGGTCTATATAAAGACCAAAGTGAAATAAAATTTTTTCTACATTTTCAGAAAAAAGTCTTGTTAAAGATATTGTCCATCACATGATTTAATATCTATTGTAAAAATGCTTTTTTTGACTTCCAGCCAAGATGGTGGCATAGGTAGATATGCTCTGCTGCCTCACATAACCTAAAGAAGGACAACAACCAATTTAAAAACAAAAAACAAGGGGAACTGCCAGAAAATCAAGCTGTATGGAAGTCCGACAACCAAGAAGTTAAAAAATAAACATTCACCCAGACTGGCAGGAGGGGCGGAGATGGGCAGCCAGGGTGGAGAGATGTGCAGCAAGGCAGCAGCTGGTGGGCCAAGAGGTCCCACATTTGTGTGCGGATAAACCGAGAGGACCAACTGGGGAGTGAGATAGACCATGCAACCCAGGGTTCCAGAGCAGGGAAATAAAGCCTCACAACAAACTCACAACTATCAACAACTGAACCTAAAAAACAAAAACAAACTAAGCAAACAACTAGAACAGGAACAGAATCACAGAAACGGAGGTCACATGGAAAGTTATCATCAGGCAGGGGAAGAATGGGAGAAAAGGTACAGAGAATAAGAAACATAATTGGTAGGTACAAAAAGACAGGGGGCGAATAGTATAGGAAATGGAGAAGCCAAAGAACTTATATGTAGGGTCCCACAGACATGAACTAAGGTAGGGAAGATGCTGAAGGGACGGGGGATGTAGGGTAAAAAGGGTAAAGGGGAGAAAAAAATGGGACAACTGTAATAGCATAATCAATAAAATATACTTTAAAATGCTTTTATATCTGTTCTTACTAGTAGCAGGAAAAAAGTTTATTTCTTGGCAAACAACCAATATAATTATTGGCTATTTTATTAGATAATAATTATGCGATTCATTATATTTCTCCTTTTTCTTAACTGCCAGGACATTCAAAATTACATTTAGTGCTTAGGTCCTGTAATCAAGTAGCTAAGGTGGTTATTACATTTGTTTTCCTCCATCCTATGCCCATAGGGAGTTTAAATAAATTTTAATTTATGTTCAAACAGTCTTCTATATACATCTTTACTAAAAACTACTTTAAGTCCTTTTAATTAGCAGTCAGCCTCATAAAAGAGTTGTACTACCACACTATGAACACCGCATTACCAACGTTATCACAATATGGTATCAATGATAGTTCACTTGATAAATTCCTGTCCTAAGACAGACATTCAAGAGATAAAGTGAGTACAGGCAGGGCAATGGGAAGAAAAGCATGCAAAAGGACACCATATCCCTCAGGAATGATGGGAGTAGGGCAATGTTGTCTCAGAAAGTTGGACTACAACATAAATTCTAAACAGGGCAAATACTACTTTTTACAGATAAGAAACTAGATGACAAAGAGCTCAAGTAACTTGCCCTAGCCCTTGGCTCTCTCCACTATACCACACTGTTGTGCTGTGAGCCACTGCTAAGAAGAGAGCCTTCACAGACCATGTGGATGGCTACAAAAACCACAGAAGACAACCCTCGGGTGACAGAGGCTATACCTGCTAAAAAATGAGGTCACCTCAAGCATTCTCATTGAAGCTTTGTAAATATGTACACAGTAAATCATGAGACTTCTAACCTTTAAGGGGGTAAGAGGGAATAAGCAGAAAAGAGGAAACTAGCAGTTACCAATCACTAATTGGTGCTAGGCACTGGAATAGCTCCTATACATACCTTATTTCATTTTCACAACAATCCTTCTCTTCCAAATTTCTGATTTGATCTTCTGCTTCATCTACACCACTGCCAATACGCTGTAATGTATTCTTCATTTCTGACTGGTTCTTTTTTATATTTTCTAGTTCCGTTTTTATGTTTCCTATCTCTTTGTTGATGTTCTAAGTTCATTTACTCTTCCCCTAAGCTCATTGAGCATCCTTAAACCACTGTTTGGAACTCTGCACCTGGGAGATTGCTTGTTTCCATTTTGTTTACTTCTATTTTAGGAATTTTATTCTGTTCTTTCATTTGGGACATGTTTCTTTGTCTCTTTATTTTGGCAGCCTCCCTGTATTGATTTCTTATGTATTATGTAGAGCTGCTATATCTCTCAGACTTGGTAGGGTATGCTTATGTAGTAGACATTCTGTAGAGTCCAGTGACACAGCCTCTCTGATCACCTGAGTTGGGAACTCCAGGTGCATACACCGTGTGGTCTGTGTACACCCTTCTGTTGTACTTGAGCCTTGATTGCTGTTAGCGCATAAACGAAAGGGATTTACCCCCAGGCCAATCAGCTTCAAGGACTGTGTACAACCACTGTGGAGGATCAGCTGTGCAGGGGCCCACCCCATGGAAGCAGCACTTACTTCAGCAGGGCTCTGGTGCCCACTGTGCTTGCCCCTTTAGTGTGTAACTAGTAGAGGTGGCTCTGGGGCCTCCTGGGATGTGCAAACCAAGGTCGGCCACCACCTGTGTTCTGCCCAGGGCCACCCAGCATGTGCTACAAAGAGATCTGCAGATGGCTGTTGCTTGTGCTGGGCTTGGAGTTACTGTGAACCAAAGTCATCTGCTGCTAGTGCTGGGCTTAGGGTCACTTAGCGAGAGATACTGGGCATGCTAAAGCCAGATGCTGTTTGTTTAAGAGATTTTAGGAAAGTCTGAAGCATGAGCCCAGATAGGCCATTCATATGAGAAAGCCATTGGAAATGGCTTGGGTACACCCACAAGTTGCATAGCACAGTGTATCAGGAAATCACCAGAGCAGGGCAAAGAGTGTGAGCCAAGTTGATGAATCAGATATGGCTCCCAACTGCTGGCTCTGTGGGGGCAGATCTCAGCAAAGGAACAATGGCCTCTGCCAGCACTTCCATCTGGGAAAAAGCAGCCCCTCCCAGTTCTCATCCTGATGCTAGATAATTCACTTCCTCCCCATATGTCCTTGGTGCCTTTTCAGCTGCTGCCCCAGCCCTGGAGCTTAGAGCAAGTAAGTCCAAGTAAGCCCATGTGCAGGCCCATTAAAAGGAATGCCTGGGATGCCAGAAGCCCTCTGTCTCCCTCAACCACAATTCCCACTGGTTTTTACAGACAGAAGTTATGGTGACTTCTCTTCTTGGAACTGGAATCCTGGGCTGAGGGGCCCGATGTGGGGCTGGAACCAGTCACTCTTCAAGGGAGACCTCTACAGCCAAATGTCCTTCTTGATTTTTAACCACCACAAGTGGGTGTTGGACCAGCCTGTTTCACATTTCCACCCTTCCTACCAGTCTCAATGAGGCTTCTTAATATCCTTAGTTGTAGGACATCTGCTAGATTTCCGGAGGTTCTGAATAATTGTTGTTCTGTAATTTAATTGTAATTTTGATGTGGCTGTGAGAGGATTCCAGTACCACATTTACCTATGCTGCCATCTTGACCAAACTGCCAACCATTACATTTTAAAAATCAAACATTACAGATATATATATAATCATCCTATCATACCTATAATTATCACTTTTCTTCAAGAATAATTAACAGAACAGTTTTACAATAATACATTCATATATATTTATTACTAATAATTATTTCAAGAATTGAATCATACCATATTTTGCTGTACAGCATGTATTTTTATCATCTAGCAGCATGCCTTCAAAATCACTCCATGTCAGCACATGTACACCTACCTCATTTCTCAACAGTATCATAGTATTCTACTGCAATGAATATAAGTCAATATAATTTTAACAGATAGGAATTATGTAGGCCATGGGGCAAGAGAGTAGAGAAACAGAGAATGGAAAAGAAGCTTCAGAACAAAAAGTAACATGAACAAAGACAGGAAAGAAAGAAAGTCCAGGACACATCAAGGAAATGAAAGTTGTCCCATGGCTAGAAAACAAGGCAAGTGTGTATAGGATCATGGGAGATAAGGAGGAAAGAGAGAAGTTGTGGGGCTTCACAATAGAGGTTGAGAAATTAGAACCTAACTCTCTAGGTAACGGGGAAGCATTTTGGTTTCTTCATGAGAAAATCATATTACAATAAGAACAGTAGTTAGACCAATTCAGTGACCAATACGATGTATATGATGCACCGGGAGGCAGGCATACCTGGAGTTGGGGAAACTGGGAAAAGAGCCATAGCTCAGTAAGGAGTCAGGGTGGGAATGAGGTGGAGAAGTGAGAATGAAAATAAATAATGGGACATGGCAAAGCAAGATAACTGATGAAACTGGGCTGGGGGAAAAGAAAGGAAGGGAGATGCCAAAGTTTCAAGATGAGGTAACTGGGAGAATGATAATGCCATAATTAAATGGGAAGAAGAATAGGTTTTGAAGAAAATGACCTTGAGTTTGGTTTAAAAGAGCATGTAGCACCAGTGGGACAGGTGGATAAATACCAGGCATCTGAAAATACAGGTTAGGGACTCAGGGGTGAAGTTGAGGCTAAAAACACAGGCTTAGGAGTCATCTGCATGGCAATAAGGGCTGGATCCACAAGGCAGAAAGCTGAGAGAGAAAAAATAATAGTTACAGCATAACAACATAAAGCTGAAAGGTAGGAGGGAGAAAAGGAGTCAGAGAAGAGGTAAGAATGGACTCCAATAAAAAAAAATGTAGAAGCAATATCTCAGGTTTAACTTCTACATAAATAAAAGTTATTTAAAAAAATAATAAAGTATTATATTTATGGGCTTTCTTCCTTCACCCCTCTCCCAGTTCCAACTCCACTCCTAGGCTAGCAATCAGACATGAACACCAGACCCGACCCCAGGACTCTATCTTCCAACCACTAGCCATCTCTTCATTCCTAATCCAACATTGTACTATGGTCCCACCTCTTTCCCTGAGGTCCATGCTGTGTTGGGGAGATGAGGCCATGAGGACACAGAGAGACTCTAAGAACCAATATGCAGCTGATGGGCCACAAGCCTGGGTCCCTGAGGTAAAACAACAGCTTATGGGAATTGGGGGGCAATCAGTGAACCAAAGTGAGTAGTAATGGTTTAAGTTCTTGGGGGCAAGGGTCTGTGAGGCTATGGGAGGGAGCTTCCAGAAGTAGGAAAAGCCACCTAGCTCTCAAACAATAGGGAAGGGAAAGCCTCCTCAGAATAAAAGTTACCAGACCATCTCCCCCATGTCCAAAATGGCTACTACATGTGGCAAGTGTCCACATTCCAGGTGCCCATATTCTTTTTCTAACAAGGCAGCTGAGGCAGATGGCACCCATGTCTACCATAACTTGGGAATCTCCTTACCTTACCTGGACCAGTGCACCTCTGCTCCAGACTCTATTTTTACCCTCTCTTTCTATTTTGAACTATTACTAAGTCTGTCAAGCTGCTACCTCTGGAGTGCAGGCTCACCTGAAAAGACGACACAGAATTCTGACCCTCTGCTTCCTCCTGCTGCTCTGCCCACAGTGTTCTTTCATTCACTCATTCAGCAAACATTTGCCGACTACTGACTGACTGGGTGCCCTTTCCTTTTTATCATTCCTCTGAAAAAGAACAGTAAATTCAAAAACATCATGAAACATTTTCAAAATTAAAATCACTTCTCATCAGTTGATTAAGAATAAAGCCTTTCTAATAAATGGGTTTACTCCCCATGGGAACATGTGCCCATGTCCTCAAATGCCAGGGCTTAGCTCATTATATCTGAGCAACAGAGTATAACTTCCTGTGCTAACTCCACCAGCCCACCTAGCTCCTGTCCATCAACTCAGCTTCTAAGAACAATTTCTGGGGCAATGATGAGAAAAGTAGTCCTGAAGAAGTACAAGTATGCTATCCACATGCCTCAACTTCAAGCTTTTCCAGCTCAACTCCCAGACCGACTGCCTATACTATGACAGATACGCTCGGATCCCTACTTCGAGGAAAAATTTGCTCCAGTCAGCAGGCAATCTATAGTGTCAGTCCCTTCAAGGTCTGTCTCTCCTGCAGAGAGCTATTTTAATCAAGGTCATGACCTTTGGGAACAGCCTGTAACTATGACTGAACCAGTCATGGTTATAAAAACCTAACTATTTTGGCCTAATGTAGGACAATCTGAAGGACAATACTCAATGCCCATGGCTTTGTTGGGCTTGCATCAGTTTCACTACTTCCTCTGTCCAATCTTGCTTCCTCCTCCTTTCTTTCATATGTGTTGATCCCTAATAAATACCACCCTCTATCTCAGTTTCTGCTTCAGGAGAACCCAACTAAAGACTTTTCAGACTTGTGAAGCTGCTACACATTGGGGGCCCTACTTGTGGCAGGACCCCAAGCTCTCATATGGCTAGACCACTGTCTTAGAGGAAGGAAGCAGAAAACAAGAAATATTCCCTCTGTAACTATGAAACATTTGGAGGATTTCTCCAAAAGATCTTTTGTGAACTAAAATAAAAAGCAAGCAAAGATTAAAGTATCTAATACCACCACCAATCATAACCACATTTCTCTAGCTAGCACGCTCTATCCCTTTACTCAATTGCTAGTTCAGATAATATATCCTCACAGAGATCTCTGACTCCCCACTTTTAGTGGAGGCCTGGCCTTCTACAACATAGAGCACATAGAAGCTATCAGATGGGGTCTCCCCAACTTCTCACTTCCAAATGGATGGTGTCCACCTTATTTCTTAACCACCTTCTCTCCTGAATCTTCCACCTGTCCCTGTGTACCAGATCATCAGCATCTATACATAACCTCCAGTTTCTTCAACATGGAAGAACTTTGAAAACATGCTAAGTGAAAGAAACCAGGCATAAAAAGTTACATATTGTATAACTCCATTTATATGAAATATCCAGAATAGCTAATCCATAAGACATAAAAGAGTTTGGTGGTTACCAAGAAATAGGAAGAAGAAGTAATGGGGAATAACTCCTTAACAGGTATGTGGTTTCCCTTTGGGGTGATAAAATTGTTTTGGAACTAGAGGTGGTTGCCAATGTACTAAATGCCATTGAACTGCTCACTTTAGAATGATTAACTTTATCATTGGCAAATATGTAAGGGTTTGATCTCCAAAATATATAAAGTCAAATGACTTCACTCCAGGAAGACAAAAAAAATTTTAAAAATGGGCAAAAGACCTGAAAAGACACTTCTCCAAGGAGAACATACAGAGGGCCCAGTGACATATGAAAAGATGCTCAGCATCATTAGCCATTGGAGAGATGCAAATTAAAACCACAATGAGATACCACTTCACACAGGTAAGAATGGCCATCATAAACAAATCAACAAACAAGTGTTGGAGAGGATGTGAGAAAAGGGAACCCTAGTGCACTGTTGGTGGGAAGGCAGATTGGTGCAGCTGCTGTGGAAAACAGTGTGGAATTTCCTCAGAAAAGTAATAATGGAACTGCCTTTTGACCCGACAATTCCACTGCTGTGATTATATCCTAAGAACCCTGAAATACCAATCCAAAAGAGCCTATGCACCCCAATATTCAAAGTAGCACAATTTACAATAGACAAGTGCTGGAAGCAACCTAAGTGCCCATTGGTAAATAAGTGGATCAAAAAACTATGGCACATTTACACAGTGGAATACTATCCAGCAGAAAGAAAGAAGGAGCTCCTATGGATGGATGGAACTGGAGAGCATTATGCTAAGTGAAATGAGCAAGGTGGTGAAAGACAAATACCATATGATCTCACCTTTAAGTGGAACCTAATCAACAAAACAAACAAGCAAGCAAAATATAACCAGAGACATTGAAATTAAGATCAAACTGATAGTAACCAGAGGGGAGGCAGGAAGGGATAATAGGTGGGAAAGGGGAAGTGTTTTCAGGAACAACTATAGAGGACACTTGGACAAAATCAAGCCAGGGGTAGGATCGGGGAGGAAGATGAAGGGGAATGGTGAGGGGGAAATGAAGACAACTGTACTTGAACAACAATAAAAAAAGAAAAGAACAATTAACTTTATCTTATGTGAAGTTCACCTCACTTATTTAAAAAGACATAATAAAGAAAAGAAAAACTTTCTTTTATCCCTTTCCTATATCCCTTCTCAGTATTAGCCTTTCTCATTTCCTTTCCTTTCTCTTATACTGAGAAACTTCTCAAGGGTTGTCTACATTTGAATGTACCTCCTCACCTCTCACTCACTCCACAGCCCACTCCACTCTACTGCCACCCAGTGACAACCGTTGGTGCTTCTTACTCCTCATCTCATGAGATTTTGTGGCAGCACCTGACGCAAGTGATCAGTATCTCAGTCCTAAAGTACTCTGCCCTAAGCTCCTCGAGACTGCACACCTCTGATTACCTTCTACCTCTAGAGTCTATCCCTCCATTGGTTCCTTTGCTTATCCTCTCTACCTACCTACAAAAGCTGAAATTTCTTAGAAGTCAATCCTTGGATCTTCTCTGGGGTTCATCACACACATATACAGAGGAATGTGCAGAAATAAAATTAGAAAAATCTGCTAGATAATAAAATATACTACAAAGTATATATATTAAAATGGCATGGTAACTACTACATAACAGAATTAGCAATGGAACAAGAAAATATTTCCAAAATAGACCCAAATGCATATGGAAATTTAGTAGCATCTCAAATCTGTGGGGAAAGGACAGACTTTTTAATAAGCATTACTGGGATAATTTAACAGACATACATCAGGGAAAATTCCAAACAAACCATAAATAATGTAAAAAATGAAACTATACAAATACCAGTAGAAAACAGGTGAATTCCTCTGTTACCTGAATATGGTGAATAACTTTCTAATTATGACTCAAAGTCCAAAAGTAGTAACAAAATAGTCATATATTTGATTATATAAGTTTATAAATGTTTTAAATTCATGGAAAATATCATAAGCAAAGTAAAAAGACAAATGACAAACTGGGAAAACATTTGCAACTTAATATTATAGATAAAGTATTAATATCCCTAATATAAAGAGCTTTTAAAAATAAAGAAAAAGACCAAGAGAACACTATAGAAAAAAAGGACAGAAGATATGAACAGTTAGCTCACATAAAAATATATATGATGCCCTTTTACCATATAAAAAGATGCTCAACTTTGCTCAGAATATGAGAAAGGTAAAAACAAAACTACAGAAGGAAACCATTTCTCTCATCATCTGTAGGCAAGACCTTAGGGAAACAGGCACTTGCACACAAAGCTGATGGAAATGCACAATGGTACAACCCCTAAGGAAGGGAATTTGACAACATCTAAAAAACTTACAACTGCATTTACCTTTGACCCAGAAATTTGGCTCCTAGGAGTTAATTCCAAAGACATATTAGAAACAACCTGGGTGATCTTCAAAGCAGATGCTTCCCCAGAGCCTCCAGAAAGGAACACAGCCTGATGACACCCGAAGTCTATGAGACCCTCAGCAGAAGACCCAGCTAAACAGTACCTGGATTTCTGACCTACCCACACTGTGAGACTAAGTCTGTGGTAATTTGTCAGATGGTCACAATTTGTAATATGACCCTGTAAATAGGGAAAAGGCTCACACCATGACCCAGAGAAGGGAATAAGCCAGCTGTGTGAAAACTTAGGCCATCTACTTTGGCTGCAGCAACAAGCAGGCAGAGCTCAGGACTTAGAACACCTAAGGTTCTTGAGGCCAGCATTCTTGTCTGACCATCTAATGAGGGTGGGAGAGTGAAAGTTACAAAGAAAGTCAAGAAGGGAAAGACCCTGGCAGGATGCATTGCTGGTGAAGAACATAAGATTGCTGAGATTTCAAATTCACATCTATAATCTGTAAGTACTTTGATTTATTTTTCTTATCTCCTGGACACTCAGACTTTATGCTGGATGGCCTTGGAAAAGAAAAAAAAATTTTAACAAACACATAGCCTGTTATTTGGTACAAATTTCTCCTTTGTAAATTTTCTTTTTATATGTCTATTTCTGCAGATAACTGAACCCAATTGTGATATCTGAATAGTTTTAAGAAAGTACACTCTGCTCTACTTGCAAAGGGAGGGGACCCTTGGCCTCTTCCTTAAGACAGACAAAATGGAAGGGGATGCAAGATGTGCTGCTTATGTGTATCCAAAAAGAACCTAGCCCCAGGCTGGGGACCAATTCCTGTGCCCAGCAGGGAGCAAGCTTTTGTTCAGAGAGCACCACAGGTGTGATGGGCACAGCACCAACTACAGAAAGTAAAAACGCTGTATCTTCCGGCTCAGAAAAGACAGGAAAATTTGAAAACCACAGGAGATGAAGAAAACTTCAGGAGATGAAGATGATAAGGGAAACAACTTTTTTCTTACAGTTTTGTTGTTCCTGATGACTTGTTCAGGCCTCAAATCAGCCTGACTCCATTCTTTGGGAAGTGTGTTCTATGGAGGCTTTAAAAATATTATGAGATAATCAAGTTCCAATGCAGGAAAAAAACAGATGCTGCCCACAGTCCTCCGGAGCTCAGTCAGACCCATCTCTCTTCCAACATCCCACTTCTTGCACCTGAAGAGGAGCCGACAGTACAAGTTTCCATCCAAAACCACCTCCATAAAAGTATGAAAACGGGAGGAGGGTAGTATAAGGGGGATAAATGGTAATGAGAAAAAAATACAATTAAAAAAAAAAGTATAAGAGGAACCCACAGGACTTCCTGGAATGGGCACTGAGTGTGAAAGAGGTTGGTCCTTCTCTATGATGTTAAATGAAGTCCTCAAATCTCTCTTTCCATCTCTTGCCCATTATATCACTATCATCCAAACATTCTCAAAATCATTTTTTAATTCACACTTTTAACCATGTATTTTACTATTCATTGTGTAAAGTAGGTTTTCTTTACTTTATTCTAAGTTTAGTCCCACTGAGGTCAAGTAGTGTTGTCAGGGTCTACTGTCCAGAATTTGTTGAACCAGTCCACATTCCCATTACCATCAATCTTCAAGTTTTTAAGATTCAACACATATTTATAAGTGAATTTTCCTTCACTGGTTTTACTTTGAGATCAAAGAGTCCCATGCTTCCCTCACTGTCCTCACACACTCCACACATCTGTCATGCCAAAACAGCCAGTCCTGGATCACAGGTTTAAACATGGGTGGAGAGGGTATAGGGAGAAAGGTGTTCTTCATTAACTAGCCCCCCACCTTCAGAAGCAACAATTTCTGCCAACAGAGTAGTAAATGATGCCATTTACTTGTTCTTCCAACCAGTGGATGAACATATTAGAAGCACATACCCACTTCTGACATGATTCTCATTTCCATGTGAGCTAAAGGGGGAAAGAAACAAGTGCCATTTCCCCTGCTGGAACAAGAAACCACTAGAAATCTCAAAGAAGAAAGGAAGGTCCAAACACAAAATCCTCATGATGCTTAAGGACAGAAGGGTGACAACAGAGGAATTCATTCTTTCATTTACTAACAACTACTGTATTTATTGAATACCAGCTATGAACTAAACAAAGTTCTGGGCCTTGAAGATTCAGATGTGAGCAAGACAGACCAAAATCCCTATTCTCTCAGCATTTACACTGTAGTGTCAAAACAGATAATAAATAACATTAGTAAAATATATAGTATTAAACAAATAAATGCTAAAGAGAAAAATAATGCAGGAAACGGAATATGAGATGTCAAGGAGAAAGAAAGCATTTTTCAGATCATGGCCAGGGAAGGCTTTGTTTGAGATCACTTTTTTCTTTCTGGTTTTTTTTTTTTTTTTTTTGGGGGGGGGGGTAGTAATTTTTTGGTAAAGATTTTATTTTTTTAAAGATTTTATGTATTTATTTTTAGATAGAGGGGAAGGGAAGGAGAAAGAGAGGGACAGAAACATCAATGTGTGGTTACCTCTCATATGCCCCCCTACTGGGGACCTGGGCCGCAACCCAGGCATGTGCCCTGACTGGGAATAGAACCAGCGACCCTTTGGTTCACAAACTGCGCTCAGTCCACTGAGCTACACCAGCCAGGGCAAGATTTTCTTTATTTACTTTTAGAGAGAGGGGAAGGGAGGGAGAAAGAGTAGGAGATAAACAGCAATATGTGAGATACATTGATCAATTGCCTCTCGCATGCCACCATCCTGGGACCTGGCCCACAACCCCAGCAGGTGCCCTGACTGGGAATCAAACCAGCAACCTTTTAATTCACAGGCCAGCATTCAATCCACTGAGCCACACTAGCCAAGTCTGGAGTAATTTCTGATTTACGGAAAACTTGTAATGTTAAATACTAGGAATTCCAAGAATTCCTGTACACTTCTGATCCAGTTTCAATATCATTAACATTATGATCTTACATTATCGTGGTACATTTGTCAATATTAAAAAACCATCACTAGTACAGTGCTAGCAACTAAACTCCAGACTCTTCATGTTTTACCCGTTTTTCCATTCATGTTCTCTTTCTGTTCCAGCATACAATTCAGAATACCACATTGCATTTGAATGTCATCTTCTCTGGTCCATGAAAATTTCTTGGTCTGTCCTTATTTATCACAGCCATGATAGTTTGAGTATTGGTGTGGTATTTTGTACAGTGCCCCCAATATGGATTTGGCTGATGTTTTTCTCATGATGACACTGGGGTTACGGGTTTTTGAGGAAGAATACCACAGAATTGAAGAGCCCTTGTTCTCACATCCTATGCTTACTGGGTTTCTCCACTAAAGTTACTGTTTTTGCTTTCCATAATCTGTTCTTTAAAAGTGAGTCACTAAATTCAGACTACACTCAAAAGATTTAAGCCCCACTTCCTGGGGGTAGAAGCATCTATATATACTACTGAATTCTTCTGTAAGAGAGATTTATCTTTTCTGAATTTGTTTATTCATTCAATCATCTGTTTATAAGAGTTTAGGCTCATGTTATTTATTTTGTATGTTGGGCCATAATCCAATTCTACATTATTTTGTTGCTTAAATCATTCCAGCTTTGGCCACGGGAAGAAAATGTCACTTCTGCATAAAGACCTAAGAGAAATAAGAAACTAGCCACAAACCCATCTAGGAGAAGAGCATTCTAGGTCCCAAGGTGTGAAACCCCTGGTGCATTCAGGGAACAGGAGGGAGGCCAGGATGGCTAGAATAAAGGAAATGTGAGGAAAAGTAGTAGGAGATAAAGTGACAAAGGTAATCCTGAGTCACATCATAGGGCTGTGTAGGCCATGAAAGGAATTTCAACTATTACTTTACAGGAGAAAAAAAGTCAAAGGATATTTTGCACACATGACAAAAAGATCACTCTAGCTGCTGTGTTGATGACTAACTGTAGGTGGTAAGGGCAGAAGGGGGGAAGGCAATTTAGAAGTCTACTGTATTAATAATAATAATCCAGGTGAGGAGCTCCAGCCAAGATGGAGGCGCAGGTAGAAACACTTTGCTTCCTCGCACAACCAAAAGAAGGATAACAACCTATTTAAAAACAATAAACAACCAGAACTGCCAGAAAATCAAACTTCATGGAACTCCGACAACCAAGGAATTAAAGAAAAATTCATCCAGACTGGTGGGAGGGGCAGAGGTGGGCAGCTGGGCAGAGAGGACACGTGGCAAGATGGCAGACCCCACAGGCAAGGTGGAGTTGGCTGTCTTGGTAAAGACTCAAAGCCTCTATCTGTGAAAACTGTGGGGGTTGTGAAGGCAGGAGAAACTACCAATCTCAAAGGAGAGTTTGTTGGAAAGTGGGGCTAGAGCAGAGCAAGTAAGTGGCATTGTTCCCTCTAACCCCTCACACACAGGCAAAGCAGAGACAGCAAAGAGGGTTGCCCCACCCTGGCGAATACCTAAGGCTCCGCCCCTTTACAACATAACACGTGGGCTGAGACAAAGAAATATAGCCCAAACGAAAGAATAGATCAAAACTCCAGAAAAAGAGCTAAGCAGTGAGGAGACAGACAAGCTATCTGATGCAAATTTCAAAATACTGGTAATCAGGCTGCTCACAGAATTTATTGAGCTTGGTTGCAAAATGAAGGAAGATATGAAAGCTACACAAAGTGAAATGAAGCAAAATATACAGGGAACAGTAAAGGGAAGGAAACCAGGACTCAAATCAATGATCTGGAACAAAAGGAAGAAATAAACATTCGATCAGAAAAGAAGGAAGAAACAAGAATTCAAAAAAATGAGGAAAGGCTCAGGAAACTCCAGGACAACTTTATAAGCACTACTATACCCAAATCATAGGGTGCCAAAAGGAGAAGAGGAAGAGCAAGAAGTTGAAAACTTATTTGAATAAATAATGAAGGAAAACTTCCCCAAACTGGCAAAGGAAATAGACTTTCAGGAACTCCAGGAAGCCCGGAGAGTTCCAAAGAAGTTGGACCCAAGGAGGAACACACCAAGGCACATCATCACTTAGTTACTCAAGATTAAAGATAAGGAGAGAATCTTAAAAGCAGTAAGAGAAAAGGAAATAGTTACCTACAAAGGAGTTCCCACAAGACTATCATCTGATTTCTCAAAAGAAACCTTACAGGCAAGAGGGACTGGAAAGAAGTATTTGAAGTCATGAAAGGCAAGGACCTACATCCAAGATGACTCTATCCAGCAAAGCTAACATTTAGAATGGAAGGGCAGATAAAGTGCTTCCCAAACAATGTAATGTTAAAAGAGTTCATCATTACCAATCCCTTATTATATGAAATGTTAAAACGACTTATCTAAGAAATAGAAGATCAAAAACTATGAACAATAAAATGATAACAAACTCATAACTATCAACAACTGAACCTAAAAAACAAAAACAAAAAGTAAGCCAACAATAGAACAGGAAGAGAACCACAGAAATGGAGATCATTTGGAGGGTTATCAGTGGGGAGGGGGAAGAGGAGAATGGGGGGAAAAGGTACAGAGAATAAGAAGCATAATTGGTAGGCATAAACAGACAGAGGGAATTTAAGAACAGTATAGGAAACAGAAGCCAAAGAACTTATATGTACAACCCATGAACATGAACTAGGAGTGGGGGCAGAATGCTGGAGGTAGAGGGGGTGCAAGGAGGAGAGGAGATAAAGGGGAGAAATAACCTGAGACAACTGTAATAGCATAATGAATAAAATATACTTAAACATTGATTTTTAAAAAGCTTATCAAAATGGGTAAATTTTGTGCAGCCATTTTAATATTAAAGACAGAAGAAAATATGCAACATTTCTGGCATATTATGCTTTATTAAGAAAGGCAAAAACACAACTGAAATGCAAAAAAAGATCTGTGCAGTGTATGCAAAAGGTGCTGTGATTGACTGAATGTGTCAAAGGTGGTTTGCAAAGTTTCTTGGTACTACTGAAATTTTGGCCAAATAATTTTTTGTTGTGGTGCTGTCTTATGCGTTGGAAGATGTTTAGCAGCACCCCTGGCCTCTACCCACTGGAAGCCAATAGTGGGAGGTAGCTGACATACTCAAAATATCCAAGTTGATAAAGTTATTAGTGAAAATGAAAAAAATTATCCAGGTGAAAGATAATGGGATACACTGGCCATAGGGGTAATGAAATGTGGTAAGAATCCGGATATATTCTGAAGATAGAGCTGTAAGTTATACTGTCAGATAGGATGTGGGTAGGAGAGAAAAAAGTAGTCAAAAATGGCTATGAAGATTTTGGCCTGAGTAATTGAAAGGAGAGAGTTGCCATTAACTGAGATGAGGAAGGTTACAAGAGGTCAGTTTTAGACATGTAAGTTTGAGATGCCTATTAAACATCCACAGAGAAGTATCCCATAGGCAGAAAGATGGATAGGGGGGCCTGGAGTTCAGAGAAGTATGGGCTGGAGATTTAAAAAAAAAAAAAAAAAGCCCTGGCCAGTGGCTCAGTCAATTAGAATACTGTCCTGTACACCAAAAGGTTACAGGTTCGATCCCTGGTGAGGCACATACTAAAGTTGTGGGTTCAATCCCCAGTCAGGATGCATACAGGAGGCAATTAATCAGCCTCTCTCTCTCTCTCTCTCTCTCAAATCAATAAAAAACATATCTTTTGGTAAGGATTTTTTTTTTTCAATCTGGCCATTATTAGCATACAGATGAAATGTAAAGCCATTAGGCTAGATGAGATGACCAAAAACATAAGTGTCAATAGAGAAGAGTAGAGGTCCAAGGACTAAGCCTGGGGATACCCTGTCACTAAGAGACCTGCTTTCTTACCTGTCTTTAATAAGAAACAAATTATCAAGCTTTTTCCCATCTGCTAGTACCTGGTACTGCTCGGCAGCCCATAATCCTTAGGTCCCTCAGTAGGCAACTTTATTTCTCGCTCACCTCTCTAAAATTCCCACCCACAATCCGTTCCTGTGCTGTGGTGCAACTGGTCTTCAACATAAGACAGTCATTATTGCCACTACCCCTTTGTAAGCTGTTCCTCCCACCTAGAAAACCTTCCTACTCCACCTCATCAAATGCCAGCTCTTTCACGAGCACCAACCAGTGTCCTAGCTTCCGAATTTTATCTAACTACTCCAACTCATAATGAATGACCTTCCTTTCCAAAGCAACCAATCTCTGAACTATTTCTATAACACTTGCTATCTGTACAATTAGATATTTATCACTTATTGACCTGTATGTCTAATTAGCTTTATCTCTATATAGCTCTTATATGTACTGCAGCTTCCTTTAAGAAAAACATTATCATTCTTTTCTATTCCCCTAACAACCTGGCACATGTACCTACCATATAGCAAGTGCTCAATAAATGTGTGTGAATTGTTTTATGTCAATCCCATTATCCAATCAATCAGTAAGTTCCTTGAGAGTAAGGGCCTGTTTCGTGTTCATCCCTTATCTGGCACTGGGCTTGACACAAGTGGGCAGGCACTCAATATCTGCTTCCATCAAAGAGGTGGATGATAATGTTTCTGTCCCTGGGGATCCTACAGTCTTGGCACAAAAAAAAAAAAAATGAGAATGTGTGTCCTGTGTTTTATACCTAGTCTTTCCTGGAGCCAGTTATTTCCTGGTCAAGAGAAAAGTACCCAAGAACCACAGAGAGAGGAAATCCCAGAGCATCTGATGTGTGATGCAGAACAGGTTTGAGAGATACTCAAAACCACAGTGTTATCTTAACAGCTCAGACAAGAGGTTGTTCCAGCTGAGATGCTGGGCAAAAGAATCATAAAAGATGAGTACTTTTTTCGAGAATCTCTTCTAAGAACATAGAGAGCACAAAAAATATATGTGTGTATACATATATGACACCCACATATATATATGGGTGTCCACTACAGAATTATTTATAACAATAAAAAACTGGAAACTACCTAAATATACAATAGTAATAATCAATTAAGCATAATTTGGTATATTCATACAATTGAAAAAGACCAGCACCTAGAAAATATTCACTGCATACCTAATTATGTGCTAGAGGCTCTAAACTTTCAAAACTACAAAGTTTAGCTCCCAGTTTGTTTGTTTTTTTTTTAGATTGATTTATTTATTTATTTTAGAGAGAGGGGAAGGAAAGGAGAAAGAAAAAGAGAGAAACATCAATGTGTGAGAGAAACATCACTGTGTGATTGCCTCTCTCACGGCCCCAACTGGAGCTTTGGCCTGTAACCCAGGCATGTGCCCTGACTGGGAGTCAAACCAGCAACCTTTCAGTTTGCAGGTCAACACCCAATCCATTGAGCCACACTGGTCAGGGCCCCCAAGTTTCTAAAGGGAAAGTAAGTGCCTCAAAATACCATACCCAGAATGACAGCACTTCTGTAAAAACAACTGGAAAAAGGTAAGTCATAATGTTATCTTTACACCTGGAGAGTAGAATAAGGGTGATTTTGTTGTTTCCCTTTGAGCTTTTTTGTGTTTCCAAGTTTTCTGCTTTAAAAACATTATTTTGCCAGCTGTAAAAAAAAAAAATTTAACAAATATGTAAGAGCCAAATTCTCAGCTCTCTAAGCATCTAACTGCTACAAGGCTCCTAATTCTGATATAAAATGCAAAAATCATAAGCCTAAGCCTGTCCCCTCAATCCCTTCACCCACACACCTAAGACAGAGAGAAAACCAGTGAAACTGTAAGACTAACAGCTTCCCTCTGGCTGGGTGGCTCAGTCACTTGGATCCCCAGTCAGGTGGTGCACCAAAAGGTTGCGGGTTTGATCCCCAGTCAGGACACATACCTAGGTTGTGGGTTCCATCCCTGGGGCACATACAAGAGGCAACAGATCAGTGTTTCTCACATCATTATTTCTCTCTCTCTCTGCCCCCTACTCCTTCTCTCTCCAAAATCAATGAACATCCTTATGTTAGGATTTTAAATAATAACTACCACTAAAAAAAAAAAAAAAAAAAAAAGACCATCATCTTCCTGAAGGGAAGATCCTAGTGTGTTCGTCTTTGGTTTCTCACCCAGGATTTCTCAGCACACTGTAACGCATATATTTATTTAAGTGCTCAGTAAACATGAAAGGGAAGGAGGAAGTGTCATTAACTTTATAAGGCATAGATGACACTAATGCATTGACATCACCCAACCCCCATGCCATCCCTTCCACCCCATCCGGATCTGGTCCCTTCTTCTCCTACCTCTAGGCATTGCACAGACCAGCCAAGTAGTTCTTAGAACAGACAAGCTGCTGACTCTGTACCACAGCACTCATCTTTTGCTTTTTTTCCCTTTCCTTTCTCCCTCCTCTTAAAAGGCGATCTTGCCTTTCAGCTAGTACAATGCACTGCACTGAACCTGCTACCAGTCAGTCTGCAGAGAATCACTGAGAGAATGAATTTGAATAATGAAAGCCAGAACAAGGCGATACTTTGGAGAGAGACTTGGTGTTGTGCCTTCAATTTAGAACCTCATTTCAGTGGCTAATGCAGTCATTGGAGACATTAGCCTAATTTTTGCCAGGAGAGTCCAGCAACACAGTAATAGTAAACCTGGGCACAGAGGACCCTGCTCATCTCAGAGATGGAGTGTGGAGAATGAAATTAGCAGCACTGCACTTACAGTGCAGAGAAAAGCAAACCCACACTCCATTACTCCAATCCATCAACAACCATGTTTAAAATTTTAAAAAAACGCAGAAATGTGTGTGGGATTTGGAGTAGGAATGAAGTTCAAGGGAAGCCAAGACCCTTGAAGAGGCCCCTGTGGGGCATTTAATGGACTACAGGGAAGGTAATATCAAAGGTCATCTAGTAAATGCAACCCTACAACAGACCTTGTCATTGCTAAACCCTATGTGCTGCAGGCCTGGGAAGGCTCCAGAATCTGCCCGCAGGTCAGTTTGCTGAAGCCTAAAATGGGGGAAAAAGCCCAAAAAGAACAGACTAGAAAGGAGAGGCTCAGCTACAGACACACCTACACAGACTCAGGGATGAGGAGACTATTCCTAAAATAAGCACTTCCCATAGGTTAGGGTAAAAAGAAGCCACTTCTGGTCTGGTCCAGACTTGCCCTAAGTCTCTCCCCATATGGTCAGTATCCTTGCTGCAGGAGCCAAGTAGCTCAGGATGCTTTGCTTTCCTCTGGCTGTCTACCCATGTGAAGAAGGGAACAGAAGACTCAGAGTAGCAACAATATCCCTAAAGAGCAGTCTCCAAGAGGCTCAGCACTCCTGCCTAGACTGTGACAACAGTGGGCCCAGCATGGGTTTCCCTGGATGGCCAGGCTGAGGAGGCGACTCCTTTCTCTTATTCTAACAGGTTCTTGTTGGTGGGTGAGCAGCATTCTCTCTCTGCCCCATAGATTTGTTTCTAGTCCCCCAAAGAGCCATTCTGCCCTCCACTCTGTTATCTTAGGTTCTTTTGATTACCTAGGGATAAGTGAGAAGACGACAAAATTTAACCAAGTCCTCATAGCTGAGGATTTTCTAGAACCCAATGTTCCTTTTTCCCTTTCCCTCCCCCCAATGTCATCAGTAACTCACTCTCAACAACAACCTCATGGCCTCACCAGCACTAGTCTGGAGGCCTAAATGACTTAGGTCAACACTCTAATGATAGACACAAAGACACCTATGAGTGGAAGGGTGAGAATGCTTACCTTCTCATTCAAGTGGATTCCTACGTGGGCTCTAGTGCTTAAGCTATGTTCTCATTGTACTCAACACAGTGGTAACCACATAGCATGGACTCAAAAACCGAAGGACTTGAATTCTTCCCATAGGTCTCTCTATGAGATCCCTGAAATGTTGAGTGACTATTTCCTATACCTCATAAACATTAAAGGATAGCCCTATAGGAGAAGCAAGGGTTTCTTGGAAGGAAAAAAAGAGATAAGAAGCTGGACACTGCAGACTCTACAAGAGGCATACACAAGGAAGGAGGGGAAAAATGCAGGAAAAGGGAGGCATGACATGCTCTTCATGAACATAGCCTGCCTGCCAAAATTTACTGGAAGGCAAGAACCCTAGATCTGTGGGGCTGAGGATTAAGTCACATTAAGAATCTCCTTTTTCTAAGCATCATGTGAAAAAACTCCATCTCAGGAAGGGAAGGTGGGGAGGAGAGAGACAACATGCCAGGAAGGTGGTAGTCTGCAACTGAAAACATAGATTTCATTCTAATACTAAAACAGCCTCCTAAAATTACAAAAGGTCCACTCTAGAAGAAGCTAGGCAGGCTAGACTGTGGCTTTGATACAGTTTAAAATAGCACTGCTATGAAACTGTATCATCTCAGTAGTGATAATTTCCCTATGAGAAACAAATATTCCTATAACCATAAATCAATCCCTCACTGCAATTTTAAAATTTCTATCCAAACAAACAAAAAAGTCAGCTATTACCGGAAACTCTAAATGCTAGACACTAAGAAGCTGAGCTCCAGCATAATTAGGGGAAATTCTGAATGGTGCCCTGAGGCAGACCATACCAGAACAGGGTAGAAAGGAGTTATATACACTAGAAAGCTCATTTAAGGAATAGGCTGTGCATAATGCATGCAGGCCCAGGAGTGAAACACTTCTGACAGCTAGCTCAGAGGCAGGCTGTGAGCCGAGAAACTGGCAGATGGTTGCCCCAGTAGCAACTGTGCACGCTCCAATGGACACCTCCTCCAGTCCACCCTTAAGCAGAGGCTTATGCTCCCACAAGGGGTGGGGTTGGACCCGCAGATATTACCCGCAAAGAACAGTGCCTTTCCCTAGGGAAGGTAAACATTTGCCTCAGAAGGCAGAAGCAATTTCTCTCTGTGCAGGGGAAACGGAGCTGTAAACATAAAGTTGCTCATTCAAAAGAGACAGATGAGCTCCACAAGCCAAGCAGTGCCAAACTGTCTGTAAAGGGTTTGCACATCCATCAGCACAAGTGGCTGGTGGGAGGGGGGGCAGGAGTGTGGAAGGCCCTCTTAGGGTGTAGGACTCTCTGGTCTCAAGCCACTTGTTATTTGACTGAATAAAAGCCCCAGGAGAGTAAAAGCAGTCCTTCCACTGGGACTCTAGCCTGAGCAGACGCAGCAAAGGTGTGATCTGAAGCAGAGTCTCTCTCCTCTAGCCCCAGTGCTCCCAATCTTCCCAATCAATACCCAAGGTCTGTCCACTTCAAGCCTTTGCATTTGCAAGCCCTCAAAGGTAGTTTGCTGATCAATCTTGAGCCAAACACTTCTGCCTCACACCACCATTCCTCTCCTTTTCCTTTTAGTCACGTGTGACTAAAAGAGAAATGACAGCTCACCAGTCTTATACCTAAAATAACCTATAGAGAAATATGGTTTATGAACTCCCTGTAATAGTATACATAATTCAGGGCCCAGCCATTTGTCACACTATTAAGTAATCCACACACATCCCAAGGGTCTGACAATAAAATTTGTAAATCAATACCAAAAAGCAGTATACCTAGTCATTGAGTTAGAATACAAAGAACATTTTTTAGCATTGATTTTTTTTAACTTAGAAAATATGAGTTTCCAAGGGTAAATACTTGTGAAGGAATTGTATACTGGAACGAAAGACTTCATACTTTCCAGACCCCTCTGACAGCTGCCTTCACTGCAAAAATAAAAACTCCAAGATTCACATTCTCCCAATGATAATAATGACTTTCTTCTACAAACCTTGCTATTAGCATGATAGCGATGGCCACATCACTCATAAGAAAAGTACATGTACCTTCTGCATCCAAGAAGAACAAGCAAAATACCAGCTTTGTGCAAGAGCAAGGCACTTAAAATAGGAAAGAAAATAAATTATTGCAGAGCTGTGTTTGAGCTTACTTTCCTCTCTTCTGGATGATCAAACAGTAAGTATGAGCAGAAGGGTAGGCATTACAATCCACAAACATAGTGCATTGTAATTGGTGCTTAGATAGAGAGCTAAAACAGAAAGAATTCATTTATTTTCCAAGGAACAGAGACAAGTGCCCTGACCATTCAGCCTCGCACAGTTCTAATGCCAAATGAATAGCCTCCTCCCCAGTCACTCTATGGCAGGGATTAGACCTGGGGTGTGTATCTGCGTAGTTACCTGACCAAGCATCTTCCTAGAAGTCAGGATGCAGCAGATGTGCAGGGACTAACGAGGCAGGCTTTAGGGCCCCTTAGTAAGAGCCTCTTACTAAGGAGGTGAGACAGAGGCAGCTGTGATCTACTATGCATGGCTCCACCCTGGTAAATTTCTCCTTTATCTAATAGGTCACTTGGACATTCACTTACTTTGTTTTAGTTTTTTATCTTGAAATAATTTTAGACTTAGAGAAAAGACTACAGACTTCCCATATACCCTTCACCAAGCTTCTCCTGATATTAACATCTTATGTAACCAAAAAATAATTGTCAAAACTAAGAAATTAACATTGGTACAATAGTAATAACTAAATTAAAGACTTTATTCATATTTCACCAGTTTTTCCTTTAGTATTCTTTTTTCAGTTCCAGAATCTAACCTAGGCTACTACACTGCATTTAGTTGTCACATTTCCTTAGTCTCCTTCAACCTGTGATAGCTCCTTAGTCTTTGTCTTTCTTGACTTGGACATGCTTGAAGAGTATTGGTCAGTTATGTTTTTAGATCATACCTCAGTTTAGGTTTGCCTGATATCCATTCATTTTTACTACAACAGAAACAACAGAAGCTAACATTGACTTCCAGCCACGATGGAGGCATAAGTAGACACACTGCCTCCTCGCACAACCAAAAGGACAACAACAAATTAAAAAAAAAATAAAAACAGAACTGACAGGAAGTTGAACTGTATGGAAGTCCAACAACCAAGGAGTTAAAGAAGAAACATTCATCCAGACTGGTAGGAGGGGCAGAGATGGACAGCCAGGGCATAGAGGACTTGTGGCAAGGCAGTGGCTAGAGAACTGGGGCAGGCAAGGTGGCAGCTGAAGGACCTGGGTGGGAAACACGGCGGCTGTCAGACCAGATGGTCCCACATTCATGTGCAGATAAACCAGGAGGAACAACTGGGGAGCAAGACAGAACATGCAACCCAGGGTTCCAGTGCAGGGAAATAAAGCCTCAAACCACTGATTGAAAACACTTGTAGGGGTTGAGGTGGCAGTGGGAGAAACTCCCAGCCTCACCGAAGAGTTCATTGGAGAGACCAATAGGGTCCTAGAAAGTATACAAGCCCACCCACCCAGGAATCAGCACCAGAAGGGCTTAATTTGATTGAGGGTAGTGGGGGAAATGACTGAAAACCAGGGAAGTGACTGAAAACTGGCAGAGAGCAGAGCAAGCAGCACTGTTCCCTCTCAGACCCCTGCCCCACATACAGCATCACAATGTAGTAACATGGGTTTCCCTGCCCTGGTGAACACCTAAGGCTCTGCCCCTTACTAAATAACAGGCCAGCCAAGACAACAGCAACAAAAAATGGCCCAAATGAAAGAACAGATCAAAGCTCCAGAAAAAATACAACTAAGTCATGAAGAGACAGCCAACCTATCAGATGCACAGTTCAAAGCACTTGGTCATCAGGATGCTCACAGAATTGGTTGATTTTGCTCACAAATTAGATGAACAAATGAAGGCTACAATAAGGGAAATGAAGGAAAACGCACAGGGAACCAATAGTGATGGGAAGAACTCAGACCAATGGAATGGACCAGAAGGAAAAAAGAAACAAACAAACAGAAAAGAAGGAAGAAACTAGAATTCAAAAAAATGAGGAGAGGCTTAGGAACCTCCAGGACATCTTTAAACGTCTCAACATCCAAATTATAGGGGTACCAGAAGGGGAAGAGGAAGAGCAACAAGTGGAAAACTTCTTTGAACAAATAATGAAGGAGAACTTTCCCAATCTGGCAAAGGAAATAGACTTCCAGGAAGTCCAGGAAGCTCAGAGAGTCCCAAAGAAGATGGACCCGAGGAGGAACACACTAAGGCACATCATAATTACATTAGCCAAGGTCAAAGATTAAGCAGAGAATCTTAAAAGCAGCAAGAGAAAAAGAGAGAGTTACCTACAAAGGAAATCCCATAAGAATGTAGCTGATTTCTCAAAAGAAACCTCGCAGGTAATAAGGGGCTGGAAAGAAGTATTCCAAGTCATGAAAGGCAAGGACCTACATCCAAGATTGCTCTATCCAGCAAAGCTCTCATTTAGAATGGAAGGACAGATAAAGTGCTTCCCAGATAAGGTCAAGTTAAAGGAGCTCATCATCACCAAGCCCTTATTATATGAAACATTAAAGGGGCTTATCTAAGAAAAAGAAGATCAAAAATATGAACAGTAAGATGACAACAAACTCACAACTATTAACAGTCAAACCTTTAAAAGAAAACAAAACCCTAAGCAAACAACTAGAACAGGACAGAATCACAGAAATGGAGATCACATGGAGGGTTACCAGTGGGGGATTGAGACAGGGAGATATGGGGAAAAGGTACAGAGAATAAATACCATAAATGGTAGGTAGAAGATAGACAGGGAGAGGTTAAGAATAGTATAGGAAATGATGAAGCCAAAGAACTTATATGTAGGACCCATGGACATAAACTAAAGGAGGAAAATGCGGGGGGAGGAGGTGTACAGGGTGGATGGCAATAAAGGGGGGAATGGGACAACTATAATAGCATAATCAATAAAATATATTTTAAAAAGAAGGTAACATTTATTGAGCTATAACTATGCATCTGGCACTAAACACTTCATATGCTCACCTTATTTAGTACTTAAAACAATCCTCTGAAGTAAGTATTGTTACTGTCTCTATTTTGCAGATGATATTTCATTACAGGATATTTCTTTAAACCTTAGTGGAATTAAGTAACTTGATCAAGGCTACCCACCTGTATGTAAAAAGCAGAGCTGAGCTGTGAACCCAGATGGACTGACTACAACACTCTATCATCTATATTGTCATGTCACTGTGACAGCTAGATGCCAAACTATAGCCTGGATTCTGCCCTCCATCAATCCCCTCTCTGAAGAACATGTCTCTTTGAAGAAAGGGCATTCTAGGATTTTGTCTTTTTTTCAAAGGAGGCAAACTAATCCACTTTAATTTCTAAGTTCTACCTATACAACCATAGATTTCTTTCTCTTGACGACACCTTCCTAGCCTAAGGACAAAGAAGAGGTCATTGTTCTCCTGAGACTTCACTCCCAACTACTACCAGGCAGATGGGAAATATATGAGCAAGTAGGTGCGTTCAACTCAAAAGAACTCTCTTCCAAGGAAGTTCCAAGTATACTGAGACACTGCAGTCACAGGACGAGGGGAGGGAAGGAGAGGGATGCAAAATGAACACATGCACCCTTCTGCAATTACTTCTTCCCATGTCATGCCCAGAAGTGCCCAACAGGCAACACAAGCTGGTGCCTCCTCTTCAGCATTAGGCTCATTGGCAAAGTTGAAACACAACCCATTCGTGCAGCACAGGGCGGAGGGTGTGTCAAGGGACAGGGCTGCGGGAGACAGGCCGGGAAAAACCCCAGCTGCACACCAGGATTTGTTTTTAATGCTTATAACTTTAGATCACTCAGTTCCACAGACATGAATTCCTCAAATCCTTTCTCTGGCAATGCTAATGTGTTTTTCCTCTCGTTCTAACTGATCAAAGAAATATGTGGCTGAAAGAACTGGCTTGGAAGTATTTCTCTGATGCTGGCAGAATGGAGAAAATATTCCCCCAGCTATACACCTCCACTTCTATCCAGTCCTGCCACCTGCCACTCAGCTGCAGGTAGAATCAATTATAGAAAAGGAGGAAAGAAGGCAAGAGCACAGGCAGCAAGGCAGAAGAGCTGAGAGCATAAAAATGAGAAAGAGAAGGCGGGGGGGGGGGGGGAAGCAAGAGACTTAGAGAAGACATTTTATTCAAACTGAGTCACTACAGAACCAAGAATTTCACTGACATACATAAGCAGTGTTAGATAATACCAGCAAATAGGTGAAAAGACTAGGCCTTCTTTTGATTTGTCTTTCTCTTAGTTCTCCCAATTTCCCTTCACTCCACAAGTGCACCCCTCAACCCTATCATTAACACAGACTCCTGTAAATCAAATATTTCATCTGGCTACCCCTATTACCGCCAGGTTTGTGCAAGAAAATGTTCCTTCCCTTTGAAATCTACTATACCTAACTCTAAGGCACCCTCAGCTAGCCATTTGGATCAAATACTGGAGGTTAAAATGCTAATGGTATTTAGAAAACAGTTCCTCCAGCCTCTCCATCTGCAGTGTAACCCAGTGGGAATCTGAAACCAGTATAGAGGCCTCAAATTACACTGTACACAGGGCTACTTACTCCACTGTGTTTAGGAGAATCTGGATCTAACCCTATAATCTAACCTAGGAAATGAAGATGGGGAAGCTTGAGTAACTCTGAAATTTCTTAAATAATTTCCCCCACAATTCACAGAATTTTGTCCCCACATAGACCTCAAATAATATTGCTTTCAATTAATGATCCTGCAGTTTCTATCTTCAGAAGAAAGGGAATCCTAGGAAAAGCAATGGGACCTAGGGCTCACTCACTGACCAAACATGGGTTCCAAAAGAGACCATGGGAAGAGGTAACTTACTCCTTTGTGGAGCACTTTGAAGCTTCCTTAAATAATGTACATAAAGCACCAAGCATGAGGGGCTTTCCCAAAAAACGTTACTTCTCCTCCCTTCTCCAATAGCTAGAGTAGAATTCCTGGGCCCTATTCTGCCTCAGTCATTCTTAGCCATGAAGTACTGGACAACCTCTTCACCCTCTGTCCAAAAGCCTGACTTGGCAAAATCAGGATGAAGAACAGAGATTAACAAGTAATGTTTATGCAACTTTTAGGAGACTGCTGGGTTGGGGACAGAAAGAGCTTCCTTTTTCCTAAGCAAAAAAAAAACTTTACAAATACACCATATTACTATTCCATTAAAACTTACCTCTACCCAGATAAACTAATTGTAGCCACAGATAATCAAATCTGAAAACTTTTTAATCTGAAGAAATGATTCTCTCCTTTCAAACAACTGCATTACACAAAACAGAAACAGATTATTCTGGAATTAAATAAATTAAATACAACTCAATCTTTGTTTGCCCAAATCAACATTTATGGGAAATAAGGCAAGATCGACAACCTATTAGTTTATGAACAATAACAAAACAAAATCCTACCATGAACAGAAACACAATCAGCCTGATTAGAGAGCACAAGCAACAAACGGCTTACAAAAGAGCCCCCTGCACACAAGCTGTGATTCATTCAGGTGCTTTTCAGACCTGCCTAGAAGATCAGTGGCCAGTGGAGTGCCACCTCCTCTGTGACCTTGGGCATTGCCAGGGGCCTCCAAGAGTCTTGACGTTGCCTGTTTCAGAAGAGGAAAGGTTGGAGCAAATTCAGAGAGTTTCCACTAAAGCCCTCTAGCTTGCCCCATAGGCCAGACAAAGGTTTCGCCCACCAACCCCCAAAGAAAATCCCTTAATGATCTGTCCATCACTCCTCATACTCCAGCCATCCACAGTCCAGGGCTCAGATTGCTATAGAAAGTCACCAAAGCCACTGATCCTGGCCCACTACCAAGTCAGAATGTCGGAGGTCAACTGGGCCTTTCCTAATGCTGGGCAATGCTTAGTTCTAACCTCGTTAATGTCTAAGCACCTTCCTCACAGGAGTGTTACTTAACCTCTCCATTCCCCAAGCACCCAATCAAACCCTTCTCTTCATCATCCAAGGTAGAAGCCCCAACCTTGGTGTGGCTCAGAACACTGAAGACATCTAATGGAAACTTCCTTAATTTCCCTCTATATCTCTCCCACTTTTCCTTATTTTCTTCTAGCCTCTGCTTCTAATTTCCAAGGCTTATCATATTCACAAGGCCAAGACTTTCCATCTGCCACATAAACAACTTTGCCTCATCAGTGATCTCCTCTCTGGGATTTCAAATCTGTCAACACTGGTTCCTTGCCTCTCTGCTTTCCAGCATACACAAAAGCGCTCTCTACTCAGCTTCAATGACCCTGCCTCTGGGAAATCTTTCCATCAGAGCCCTCCTTTGTGCTCTCACAGAGCTATATTCCTGTTTGTGGGTCCTCCTACACCATGAGCCCATGCAGACAAGCCTCTGTGAAGTCCCACCATGGTATCTCCTGCATCAATCACTACCCCTGAAACATTGTAGTTGTCCAACAAATGTACAAAATATGAAATAAACAAGTTTTTTTAATGTGGCTAGCTCTAAAATTACCATTTTGGTTCTCTTTTTCCACTATTCTCAAACCCAGTAGTTTATATCATCCTTCTTCATTTCATCATCCATTAATAGCACAGACCCTGACTGAACTCAAACTATTCACTAGAACTTAAACTTACTTTCACATCTTTAGATCTACTTGCCTTGTCAATTCTCCTCCTTAACTCCCCTCCCTCCCTCCCATTGCTCCCCTAAGCTTCCCACCACCACCATCCCATTATTCCCCTATACACTCCTGCCTTTCCAACCAGGTAGATACACTCTCACTTTTATGTCTCTATTCATGTCATCCCCCTTCCATTCACGTTTCCTGCCTGTCCTCTTCTCTACCTAGTCAAATATTATCTCCTCTTAAGTTACTGGTTAGTTCATACCTCCAGTGATGTGCCAAAAGTAAAAATGGACCAGGTTCTAGAAAAGCACCTCTCATTCCAGCCCTAGGCCAGCCCTTGAGAGCTATTCCCAGGCCTGGCTAGGCCCAACCTTGGAGATAGCTTGGACAGTCTTAGCCAGCAGGGTGAGGTCAATATTAGAGGAAGAAGGGAAGTCAGGGCTACACAGATTGTTGGAACTAAAGCCAAGCCCTGGACATGAGAGCTGGAACTGGTTTTAGCAGCTAGTTTTCCATTATCCCTACTCCAGTCTAAGTTTTTCATTTCAGTCAGTTTGAGTATCTGATCTTTGAGAGCTAAAACTGTGTCACTCTGCTCTGCTAAACATTCTTTATTAAACCTCAGAGAGAACAGGTCGATGGGGGAAGCAAAGGAAGAAGACAATAGGGGCCCAGGGTGAGCATTAAACATGCAAATGCTTATTAGAAAGCAGACAGCCAACAGCTGCTCTCCATTACCACCCAAGTCCACAGATTGCAGACTGGACCTTGGCCTGCTAAATGTAATGAAGGCCAAAGCCCAGGCAGAGATGCTCAGGTGCCAACGCAGAGCTCAGCCAGCTAGTCTCAAAGTGGCCTCAGCCTTGGCAGTGGCTGCCATGGAGGTCACAGCCTTCCTGCCCTGGCCTCCACCTGTTCCCTTAGAGGGGTTGTGGGATTTGGCTGCTATGGGGCAGTGGTCAGCCATCCTGGGTGAACTGTACATATGGGAAAATAGGTCTCTCTGAAATGAAGAGATCTAAACTGTCCTCATGGAACCTTCTGGTACCTTCATGCCTTCGATCCTTTTGTCCCCCAGTAAAGAATAATTGGGAGCCTCAGAAATTGCTCCCACAGGTCTCAAGAGGTCTGGCATCCTGCTATACCCCAAGCAGTTTCCCCTAATTCATATTACTAAGGAGCAAAGGAGATGCTCAGAGTGGAGAATGCTGAACAAAGGCTGGGAAGGTGGCAATAATGAGGAAAATGGGTCAGAAGTATAAGAGGAGAGGAATAAATGAAGTTCTTGGGGAATCCCCAGGAGACCTGAAAGACTTCAAAGTTGGGGAAGAAAGCATTGTGCAGAAAGAGGTAGCACCAAAGATAATTCCTGTTGAACACTTCATTCTAAAAAATTGCTAAAGACAGCAACTTGTGTTCAAGAGAGGAGAGAGACTACCCCACAGCACACAAAAACTGTGCTGTCACTTCTATCCAGCTCCTGCTCCACATTTCCACCACTGCACTTGGGCCAGGGTGGAAGATCATGCAATAGAAGCCCCATCCTATACCCTTCCCTCAGGCCATTACCTCCTGGTGGCAGCCAAGATTCCCACTGCACCACTCTGATGAGCTACAGGAGCTTAGGTATGAACACCCACTGCTCATGGCCTTACACAGGGGAGGGGAGGAGGGGGTGCACCTGTGTGTGAAGAAAGGGACAGAAGCAAGTCATACTCTTGTGAACCATCCTGGGAAATGAGATGACTCCTAATGAAGATCCCTCCACACTAGGGGAGAAAGGGAAGGTCACCTAACTCCCACCCACAGAGCTGGGGAGGTGGCAGAAATCACTGGAAGTTTGACCTTTTAGTACAACTCAATAGCAGCCTGTGGTATAATAAAAAGTATATCTGATCTTCGTCCCTGGTTCCTGGCACAGAGTTCCTAAAACCCCTGGAATTTCCCGAGTAATTATCTTTTTTTATTTTTTAAAGATTTTATTCTATTTTTTTTTTTTAGAGGAAAAGGGAGGGATAAAGAGAGGGAGATAAACATCGATGTGCAAGAGAAACAACATGTTTCCTCTTGCATGTGCCCCAACCGGGGACCTGCCTCACAACCCAGGCATGTGCCCTGACCAGGAATCAAACCAAGGACCTCTTGGTTTGCAGGACGACTCCCAAGCCACTGAGCTACACCAGTCAGTGCTGATTATCTTTTTTTATTCCTGAGTTTATGCCAGTGAGATGACTCTTGGTAAGGGGCCATTAGATAATTTTAGGATGGCAAAAATACCAAGCTATGATTAGAAGTTTGGATATTTTAGCCCTATTCTCCTACCTGCAGGGCGCAGAGGCTGGAGATTTAAGTTCTATCACCGATGGCTAATAGTTTAATCGATCATGCCTATGTAATTAAACTTCCATAAAAGCCTCTAAACAACAAGGTTCAGAGAGCTTCCAGGCTGGTGAACACACAGAAGTGCTGGGAGGGTAGTGCGCCCAGAGAGGGTGTGGAAGCTATGAACATCTCTTCCATTTAGTTGTTCCTGAGTTGTACCCTTTACAATAAACCAATAAATGTAAGTAAAGTGTTTTCCTGAGTTCTACAAACAGTTCTAGCAAATTATTGAATCTGAGAAGGGGGTCATGGGAAACCCCAACTTATAGCAGGTCAAAAGGACAGTCAAAAAGGACAAGTGGCCTGGAGCTTGCAACGCATCTGCAGTAAAGGCAGAAGCACTAAGCCATTAAACGGTGGGATCTAACACTAAGTCCAGGTATATAGTATCAGAATTAAAGTGAATTGTTGGACACCCAGTTCGTACTGGAGGACTGGAAGAATCACACAGCCCCATCCAAGCTGCAAGGGGCCAAAGGCATAACAGACAAGTGTTCCTTCAGACAGATGTCCAGGGCCTGCAGGATATCAGATTCCTGTCTTAAATACTTGAAACAGAGTAGTTGGTCTACTATAAATGAAGTTCTTAAAATTCAATTCCCTCCCATTGCTCATGCAGATCTGAAATGATCTGACCAGATGGCTGGTGCTCTATAATTCTTGGATTGCTCTCACCAGTTGATGATTTGGATTTTCTTTTTTTTTTTTTAACCCCCTCACATGAACATGTTCCTACAAAGACTTCCTGCATGCTCCCATCAAACGGGCTCTTTGTGCTAATGCTAATATTTCAGAGGTCCTCACAACCTCCTGGAAATCAGCTCAGGTCAATAAGGAACCCCAAATTTGTGCTCCTCTGAGTCTTCACGAGGCCAACATGCAGCACTAGTTAATGGGCAGGGGGCAAGGGAGCCCTTTGCCCAGGCTGCCTTGTTGCCTCCACTTCTCCTTCAGATCCCAAAGGAAAGAGAGACAGCAAAGGTATATTTTTTCATATGACAACTACAGCCACTTATTGAGTATTTCCTATGTGCCAGGCCCTGTGTGAAACATTTAACACATTAATCTTGTTTTAGTCTCATGTCATCTTTGTGGAATAGATATTTTTATCCCTATTTTCAGGTGAGGAAACTAAGGTTTAAAGATTCTCATCAACCTGACCAAGACCATACAGATTCAGCACTATAAAATTTGACCCACTACTCCACCAAGACCTCAGAGATAGAGAGAGAAGGCCCTCACCTCCCCATGCCCCTCCCTTGCACCTTACTGAGCACAAGACACTTTCACCAGAACATCCAAAAGGCACTTTGGGGCCTTTTTCTGTCTCTGTAGCCTCTGTGAGACTATGCATCCCTGGAAAGCAGGGGTCATGGCCCATTTACTACTGAAAGAGACAGTATGGCACAGTGGCTAGGAGCTCAAGCTTAGGACCACACAAAGCTAGATTTGAATTCTGACTCTACCACTTATTGGTCATTTGGCTAAGTCAGTTTTCCTCCCCGAGATTCAGTTTTGTCTATAAAAATGAGGGTAGTTATAGCACCTGCCCTCAAAGAATGCCTGGCACAGTTGATGCTCAGTAAATGTGACCTATTATCTGTATCTCTGGCTACCAGTACAGTGCCTGGCACAAAACACAATCTCAGAAAATGCCCAGGGGGCACAAGCCCCACTATATGTAGCTGTGACCAGCTTTCATGGTAACAAGTGTATAGGCACAAAGCACCAAGTTTCAGGGGTCCTCAGCCCCAGGACAAATTCCTGAGTTCCCTGCCCAGACCCACAGCACCGCCAGCAAACAGCTTTCCTCTGCTTGCTTGTGAACAGCTGATGCTGAATCCACACTCAAATGCTTACTGTGCTTCCATAAGGTAAGACAGATCCCAAAATAAACCAGAAGAAAGAGAGAGCAAGACAAGAAAATCACTTCCAGGAACAAACGGCTCACAGTGAGGATGCTGACAATGATACCAAAGGCAGGCATTCTTCAGGAGAGTGACCTGCAGGGCTGAGTAGCTGGAGCCAAATTCCCACCTGGCCTGATGGAAAGACCCATAAAGTTACAGATTGGTCCCTGGTATCCCAACACATGACTGAAAATCTGCCTTCAAATGAACCCAGATCATGTACACCAGTATCTCCTCCTTGGAGGCTTGGGGGCAGCAGAGCTTAGGTCATCCCTTCAGAGGCCTAGTGGGGATAGAAGGTACTGAACTAAGGTCAACATAAACTAGCCACTTTGCCATTTTCTTAAAGGTCCCCGAAAGATATACCACCATCTTCCTGTGTCATGTCCCTGACTCTGGCAGGAAATGTTCTGCTAACCCCTGCTGTACCTCCTCAAAAATCTCTGAGGAGGGAGTAAAGGAAAGCATTTCATGACAATGGAAGTCTCTCCTTCTCACCATCTAAGGCCAGAAAGGACAGAAAAGACAGGAAGACTACATAATCATACACTCTTACTGGCATCTAACTCCACAATCAACTTGAGGCAGTGGCACAAATGGAGAAATTACCATTTAAAAATCAAAACTGCTATGAACTGAGGGATGTCTTCATGTCAAGAACCCTCACAACAGCCTCTGCAGCAGGTAGAGCAGGACATTTCCTCCATATCACCAATGGGAAAACTGAAGGGCAAAAGGATTCAGTGACTTCCCAAGATCCCCTAAGTAGCAAAGCTAGGATTTGAACCCAGAACCAGCCGAATAGAAAGTCAATCCTCTTAACCACAAAATTATATTACCTACCTATCATCAAACAAGTTCCTAGGTCTGGGTACATTCCTTTAACTTTTAAGTAGCTGTGTTGGAAGCTCCCAGGCAGTATTCAGAATGTGGTGAATTAAATAATATACTCTGACTGAAGACAAGTGCCAGCTATCCACACAGATCAGTGTGAGGTCAATTTCCTCTGAAAGACATACATATAAAAACTTCTCACTATACACACAGAACACCTCAATCCTACACCAGGGCCTAAGAGAATCTTGTCTTCTTCCACCGGTCACATTCCCAAGCACCAGAGTCAGAATAACTCTTAAAATGGGGCAGGCACAACTGAAAGCAGAGTTGCTTTGCCCCTAGCTGTGGGCCTGAATGTCTGTGTTCAAACACAATACACCAACCTTCGAGACAGCTTCTAGGGAATTTGGGGCAGAAGAATTTACAAGGGGCTCTTGGGAAACTAGAAGACAGAGGAAGATGTCAATGGGGCATCAAGTTAGATGTAAAAATCAATGCTCCACTCTAATTCTCTAGGAAGCACTCAGAGCTCTCACTCTCAGTCTGCCCATGTCATACATGCTCTGGTTCTCTCCCCGCAAGGCTACAGAGTGGGCTCTGTGTTAGCCATTAACAGCTGCTCCACTGGCCAGAAGGCTGGGTAAGGGCCCTGGATCAGAACTTTCAGGTTTGTTCTACAATGTGGACCAGGGCCTTGAAGGGTACCACAAAAACTGAGAGGGTAGGAGTGGGAGCCACAAGATATTGATCTCTACCTACTCCAGGCACTTGCCTGGTTTCAAGTGTTACAAGCACTTTCAACCATATAAAAAAGCAGTAGATACAGCCCACGTCTTCTATCCCCACCCCTGAGAACTCCTCTAGTTTTAGTCTGCAAGGACCAGGGTCCTCAGTTCTCCTGGAAGCTAGGAGAGGGCAGACAGAAGTTTGATCTGCAGAACCCAGTACCTCTCTTCCTAAAACCTTCCTCTACCTAACACCATTAGTTCCTACATGGTGCTTCATCTCTCTTCTGTGGCAGCAACTACCCCTATGCAAGCCCAACAGGAGTGATATTACTACCAGAAAGTTGGCTGGCACAGCAAACGCTGTCCCTGCCTGCAGAGCAGCAATGGAGGCAGGGAGGATATGGTGATAAATACTGGCAAGAAGCTGATGAAACCACACTGTGGCAGCTGCCAGGGCTTGCCATCCACCTTGCCACAGTGCAGAATGCAAACAGACTACTCCTTGGAACAGGCCAAAGTGTCATCATAGTCAGACAAGGACAAGTGGGAATAGAAGAATGAAGGGGAAGAAGATAGGTCCAGGCTCTAAGGTGACATAGGACAAGTTAGCTGAATGACATAGGTCAAGTTACATAACCTCTCTAAGCCTCAATGTTTTCCCAGGAAAATAAAGATAATAACAGGTCCTATTATATGAAGATTGAACAAGATTATGTACACGAAGTACCTAACACAGTACCTGAATATGATAAACACTCCACAGTATCTGGCTACTTTCATTATTATTTTAAACCCTGGGCCTGGGTTCATAAAAAGGTTAGGAAAGTTGTTCCTTCTAAGCATGCCCCATTTAAAAACCAGGCCAGGACCAGCCCCTGTTTCTTGGCACAGGTTCCTTTAGCAAAAGAACACTCCTGCCCCACACCAAGACTCAGGACTCTCCTGTGAACAATATTTCAGCAGCACTGAGCTGAGCAGAAGAGCCCAAAATAGCATTTGCCGAGCGAGGCACATGTCACTGCCTCTCCTGTGCTTCAGAAGTGCAAGGAAAGTTTTCAATCACTTGCTCAGAAAGCTTGGCCACCCACGTACCTGCCTTCCTTCGAGGGCACTGAAACCTCTGTTCTGCTGGAAAATGAAGATCCCTAAGCCCTGCAGCAGCAGCCACCACTCTGATGAACCACACCGTTTCCCTCAAGCTGGTCAAAGAGTGGCTGCTCCTTCAAAGGAGCCTTGTGGGGACAAAGGATATACACAGTTTGAATTCAAAATATGTTTCGTGGGGACCGGGCTAGGGTTGGTACCTGGCCGAAGGGCCTGCCATTCATGGCTCGGGTGAAACACCTCCAAGACATCGGAGTCCAGCTCCTCCTCTGCTGTGGTTTCCTTTCTCTCTGTTTCTTTGGTGGTGCTCTTCTCTGGGTTGGTCAGCGCAAACTCCTTCAGAGAAAAAGAAAAACAAAAAAACAACACAGAGCATGACTGACCACAGCTAAGCACGAGGCAATAGAAAGAAAATGGCCTGGGGTGGTATTCTCTCCCCTCTATGCTCCTCCTCCCCTCTCCAGCCATGTCTGGACCTTTCACGAGGTTAGCCCAGAACCCATATGAGTGAGACAATATGGTTAAATGAACACAGCACGTGCTGTGTGTGTATGGCACTTCTGTATATGCATAAGGAAAAAGCCCACAGGTTTCATAATATCTTCAGGGGGTTAAGGGAACATACTGGGAACAGGGATTAGCAAAAACAAACAATAAGAGCCTTTCACTTTTTACTTAATATGCTACCATACACTGGTTGATGTTTAAAATTCACATCTATTACTCTTATAGTTTAAATATACATATATTTATAAGAGAAAACATACACATATGAACAAGAGATAAGGCCTCAAATGGCCACCCCAGATGTACAAAGGCTAGCAGCTGAGGCCCAATTGATTCCCAAGCAACCCAGCAGTGCACAGTAAGTACCTGGCAATTCCCCAGGAAGCCTATGGTACATAAATGATCACTTGGGACATTCCAACCCATGTGTAAAGGGTGCAAGGCAGGAAACTGAGAGTCCAGCTGGGCTGAGAGAGAAAGAAGCCCAGGTTGGAAACCTCTTCCTAAAACCTGTTTCCTTCCACCCTATGGAGAGCATGGAGGATTAATGAGATGGTGTCAGTGGAGCACTTTGAGCTCAGGAGACAGAGATGCAAGATAAATACAAAGTGTTATTCATTTTCCTCCTTCCCAGACCTCCTGTCCCATTTTTAAACCTGTTCTTACATAAAAACAGTAAGGCCTCAGGAAATTGGAACCAGGGGGTTCCAGAGCTCTGGAAAACTACTTTTGGGAGGGCAAGGAGGAACCCACACCAGCACATGTGGATGTTATTTCAGCCTTCCCACCTCCCCCACAATCACCTCTCCTCCACCTCCCAATTCTCCCACTAACAATAATAAGTATATTTCATGGATTCCTCCCATGAACCCAAACCTGTGCTACACACACACACACACACACACACACACACACACACACACGCACACAAATAAATAAATAAATTTTGGTTCCCAACAATTCAAACCCTGCATGGGAGGTAACACTGCATCTCTTTCAAGCAGTGCCCCAGTTCCAGATGAGTCCCCACCTGCCTGGGTCCCTCAGGTCTGATCTTAAATTTACTGTCAGAGGAAAGGTTAAGATATTAAGGTGTTGGTGATAACACTGTAAAGCTCTTACAAGGATTTACATTTTAACTAGAAATGAAGACATGAAATTCAGATGGCAGGATTTCAGATCTTGTTAAGAACTTGTAAGGAAACTATCTTGGGCAAAAAGAGCTCCTGAAATCATGTGGTAAGTAATGAGAGGCAATGACTACAGCATAATAGTTAAGAACTCCAGCTCTGTATCAGATAATGTAAAGTTCAAATCCCAGTTTCTTGTGACTCCAGGAAAGTTAATTAACTTTTTAAGTATCAGTTTCCACATTTGTGAAGTGGAGACAATAACATCTAGCTCGTAAATCAGATAAAGCACTAGCCCTGCATACACAGTAGCTGTTACTCAAAAGGTCCAGGCTAGATGAGTCTGCGCTGTGATATCCAACAGAGACGCACAATATGGCATCACTTAGGCAGGTCAGGTTTGGGTTGTGGTCACCTGGGCAGCCAGGTCCCACAAATCCATCCTACTCCTTCTCTTTGAGGTCTGCACAAATCTGAGCTCAAAGGAATACTAGGAACAGAAGAGAAAATATGCTCATGAGACTAAAGAGCAGACACACTGACAGGAGGCATCCTACATGCTCTGAGGGCAGAAACATCAACCTTCCAACAGCCCAGTTCCTGAGGAGAGGCTCTGTGTCATCTTTCACCCTGTATCCCTCTAGCACAAGGCTTAATTTGTAATCACCACACAACCACACAAAGGAAGGAAGGAACTCCACCACCCCCAAAAGACAGGTATGTCTTTTGGATGCCTTGGACTGGGGCCAAGTCCAAATGAGCTGAGTCTGCTAGAAGCCAGGTACCAGCCACACATTCCAGACCAAAGACCACCTTGTCCATTAAGTACCTGGAGCCTATTACTCCAGGGCCTAGCCATGCTGGTCAGCCTCTACCTGAAGTAACACACACTAGACCGTGGGACTAGGAGAATATTAATAAAACTTACCTCAGATGTATGTGGGTCAAAAGCAGGGATGGATATAAATGAGTGTGGTGGGCCAGGCATAAAGCAACAGGAAATGGTGGAAAACTGAAGCCCTCCTACCTTGACTAAGGAATGCAGCTGCTACTCAGCTGGTCCACCACTGCCATGAATGCATTCAACTTGAAAACAGAAAACTAGATTTTTATGTGAAATTTTCTTATTTTTAGAACACTAAGAAGACCAAACTAAACATCCATAAGCTTTAAATTACAACTCTTGCCTTAGTGTATCTATTAACCAGGTAACTGCTAGCAGTTGTGGCTATAAACAAGCAACCATATTCTCATCATCAAGAAAAGCAGATGGGAGGAGGTGGAAGAGGATATAGCAGGGATAAATGGTAATGGAAAAAATACAATAAAAACTAACTATAGCCCTGACTGGTGTGGCTCAGTGGATTGAGTGCCGGCCTGCGGACCAAAAGGTCACCAGTTCAATTTCTGGTCAGGACACATGCCTGAGTTGCAGGCCTGGTCCCCAGGTGGGAGCATGCGAGAAGCAACCAGTCGATGTATCTTGTTTCTCTCCCTCTTTTTCTCCCTTCCTTCCCCTCTCTCTAAAAATTAAATAAATATATATTTTTTAAAAAACTAAGAGAGAGAAGCAGAAAAAGGCAAGAAGAATGGTGATGATGAGAATATTGCAGAAAGTACTTCAAAATCTAGTCAAGTCTAGTGTTTGTTTTAATGAGCAAGAGCTGGGAAACCCTCTCTTTCTAGATTTCTTTAATAAGGTTATCAGACTAGGTTCAAGAAGGATTAGAGGGAGAATAATGAACCACTGAGCCACATACTTCAAGCCTTATGAAAGCCAAACACTTTTGTAACAATCCTGTCAGTGCTCAAAACATTTTTTGGCTTCCTTTTACTTTCACTTTTGAACCAGATGTTAAGCCATAACTACACACACCACACATACACACACACAATCTGTCATTATTTTACAGCATATCTCAGGTTTTAGCGGGGGTGATACAAAACTGATGCTCCCCTACCTGATCAGCTCACCCTGTTCACCAAATCTGGCTCAGTGTGACTTTGGACTCACTGTAGATGATTCAGTCATATGAACATACCATAAGTTAGTCAGTTCAAAAGAGGAATTCTACAAAAGGTCTTGAGAAAAAGCAACATCAAAGGGGTGAAGTTGTTATGATAACAGTAGCTACCATTTACTAAGCCCTTCTTACCATATGCCTGGCACTGGGGTAAAGTGTCTTTCATGCCTCACAACTCAACCAAGTTTCATCTGTGAAGCACATACTTTTATAACCATTTTCCAGATGAGGATGGGTACAGGGCCTATGCAAAATCACAATGCTAGCAGAGCAGAGATTTAAGTCTAGACCTGCCTGGCTCCAAAGCCCATGCATGATTTCTGACTAACTTCTGTGTTTTTATTCTTAGTCATGTGTCCTAATGGTTGTGTCCTGGATACTAAGGAAATAAAGCAGGGGCAATGAGATTATACCTTAGCGCATCTATTAGCACATCGCCTTTCCTAAGGGAAGGCTTTCATGGATCAAGTGAGAAATCACAGTCCCAAAGAAAGCAAGACTAGTCCCTGTGCCTGGGCAGTGTCCTGAACAGGAAAGAAGACAAAGAGGTTAGAGAAGCCAGACAGCCCTTGGTTGGCTCTGAAGTAAATACTGTACTCTGGTACCCTCTCATCTGGCTTCTCAGGGCTCCCTTCCATGCTAAATCCTCAGCTCCCTCTTCTCCCTGCCACCACCACTCCAAATACCAATTTCCTCTCAACTGATTGGCAAGAAGTCCCAGCTAAGGTGTTAGCTGACAACAGCTTACTATGTCACACTTCCTTGCACTTGTATCTGAGTAAGAGATTCTTAAAGATCAAAAACTTCAAGATCCAAGAGAATGAATGAATCTCTAATGGTAAGTTGGTAGATGCTGTGACAGAAACAGACTGCCAGAGCAACATTCTGGGACAGAAGTGTATCTGACAGAGCCCTAAATTAAACCCCAGAAGCAGCCAACCTCTTACTAAAAATAACAGCTCACATATATTGACCACTCATTCACCTTATTGTGCCAGCCCCAATGCTAAGTGCTTTATATAGAGAGAGTCACATTTGATCTATACTAAAATCTTAAGAGGGAAGTACCAACCCTGTTGTATACATAAGGCAACAAAGCTTAGAAATGGCCAAAGTGCCAAAATGGGTGGCAAAAGGAGTTTACCAAAGGTCTGTGCTCCTTCCACTGGGTTTCACTACCTCCTTCATTACTCACCACCTTTTTGATGGCCAGTATACCACACAACCATATCACTTCAGCATCCACACTGCTCCTAAGATGTAGCACCCAGGGAGGTACCACAGCAAGAGCCAGGAAGAAAGGCTAGCTCCAGATCATACCTGATTCACACAGTTAAGCTTTCCTGGGTGGCTATTAATCTTCACAAATGCCCTCAGGGAGGACAATTCCAGGTCTCCAGAAGCACTTTCCTGGACTTCAGGCTCTGAAGAAAGGATCATGACCACCCCCACCTCTCCCACTGGCCATTTTCACTGTTGTGAAGGTGGCTGGCTGCATCATTTGGAGTTTAAATGTTATTAGGGCAGCAATTTTCATGTTATGAGAGAAAAGATGCTTCAATTCCTACTTGGGCTTAGCACATGATGAAAGATTATGACAAATGGATTATAGCTTAGGAACAGACATAAGGATAAAAGCAGCTTCTGTTGATGAAAGTCAGTATTAACATTTTTCTGAGACTAGACTCAACAGAACTAATAAAAATGGGCCAGAATAATTATGGTTCTGAAAGCTCATCTTTTTGGTTGGACTATTATCCAAAAGGGACTTACTTACACACAGTCCATAAGTAAATTGATCAGCATGCTTTTGTTAACTGTGCATCTGCTAAAGCTCACAATGGGGAGCACTCAGGTCCTCATGAGCTGCAAGTTGAGGGTGAGGAGGGGGAAACAGCCCTGATCCCCTAAGACATGTGGGTGGTTTTCTGGGTCAGGCTATGCCAAAGGCAGCCCCAACACTCATGTTGTGGCCAGTCCTACTCTCAGGGGCCAATGGGATCTCATTCTCATTGCTCTTGAAGAAGAGGACAAAAAACAGTACCAACAAAATTCTGGAGAACATTAAAAGTTCAAAAGGATTCATAACTCCCAACTGTACATCCTCTCCTGCTCCATAAAGTGAGGAGAAATGCAGACAGAAAACAAATGACTGCAGAGACAAGGTGGAAGTTCTGCCATGAGCCAAGAGGTGAACCTCATCCACGCTGGATTGTCATTAAATTCATCACAAGTGTTATTTACACTTCAAGGCTCACCTGCTCCAAAGCTTCCAGCACTTTACCCAGCATTTAGTGGGAGTCCCCAGGGTTGGGGAAGGTGGCCAAGGGAGGATAAAGCTGTCAGAACTGATTGTCAAGGCTTCCCAAGGGAGGGGAAAGAGAGGACATTAGGATCTGGTAAATGGCAGGGTGTTGCTGAGGCAGCCAGGAGAAACTGGGCCAGGGGCCTTAGCATGCTGCAGCCAGGCCAAGCTCAGGACCTTCTTGGGCACTTTGCTCCTGGTCTGTGGCAATGACAGAAACCCTAAACCATGAAGCCTAGGTTAATAAAGAGAGGCCTGGAAGGAACAGAGAGAAAAGAACAGAGGAAAACAGGATATAGAGATACAGACAGACTTGAGAAAACACCAGGAAGACAGGAGCAGAGGAAGGAAAAGACTTACTTCACACTTACCACATAGGCACCAGCTCTTAGGGGAAATCCTGACCTTCCAGCTCTGCCAAAAACTGGCAGTATGAATTTGGCCAAGATATTCAAAATCTCTTAGCCTTAGTCTACTCCTCTCCAAAATGAAGATAATTATAGTTGTCTACTTCATAGTATTGTTGAGGGGATTAAGTGAGAAGAGATATAAAGCACTTAATAACAATGTCTAGTACATGGTAAGTTTCATATAATTATTAAAATTATTATTATCATTATCATCATCATACTGTCCCCAAAGAGAAACTACCGTGAGCTTTAAACAGAGTCCAGAGGACTCAGGGATAGAGGGGATGAAATATGCAGACTTCGTGACCCAGTGCTAACCACATTCCTATAAGGAAAAAAAGCTCACCCCACTCCCACAGCAGCCTGGCGGCATAAAGGCTTTTTTGAACCCAATAGGGATCCCTCTTGTGATAAGATACTTACTGGGTTCTGATGACTGAAGCAGAAGGTGAAGCAAAAGGCCATCAGTAGCCCGAGCAGCATGCCAGGAGGAGCCATTCTAGATAGGACCAGGCCCTGGGAAAGTATAGGGAGACCTGATGAATACAAACACAGGAAACAGAAGTTCAACAGGAAGTTCAGTGCCTGATCACCCAGCATTGTGATTCCATGATGTCACTTGTTCAATGAATGTCAGACATTTCCCACATAGAGGTATTATAGTTCTTCTGCCACAGGGGTAAATCAATGTGAATGAAGACTCCATCTCCCATAACGAGTCCAGCCACCCAAGGGGAGACATACCTTTATTGGAACTGAGCCAGCCCTGCTCTCTTTCTTCCTCATTATCAACTTGATAACATATTGTACAGGGTGAGATTGCTATAGTAAGAAGTAAAGGAAACTAACCAAATGATTTGTATGTGGACAGACATGGGCCCAAATCTGCATAAGCCTTTATAACCATTCACTTCTAAACCATACCTGCAGTTAGACCTGAAGACAGATGCTATCAACATCCCCTAAACCAGCAAAATTCAATATCCTCAAGCCACAAAGCCATTCGCATCACTTTTTTTTCCATGCAATAGGAAATTTATTCAGGAATAAAATAAAATAAAATAAAATAATAAAATAAAATAAGCTATCAAGTCACAAAATGCATGTTAGAACCTTAAATACATATGAGTGACATAAATTAATCTGGAAAAGCTACATACTATATGATTCCACCTATGTAACATTCTTTAATTATATTTTATTGATTATGCTATTATAGTTGTCCCATTTCTCCCCCATCATTCCCCTCCACCCTGCACACCTTCCCCTCCTTTAGTTCATGTCCATGTGTCATAAGTTCTTTAGCTTCTACGTTTTCCCCACTATTCTTGCCCTCCCCCTGTCTATTTTCTACCCACCATCTATGCTACTTTTTCTCTGTACCTTTCCCCCCTCTCCTCCTCCCACTCCCATGTTGCTAACCCTCCATGTGATCTCCATTTCTGTGTTCCTAACTCCTGTTCTAGCTGGTTGCTTAGTTTGCTTTTGTTTTAGGTGTGGCTGTTAATATCTGTGAGATTGCTGTCTTTTTACTGTTCATATTTTTTATCTTCTTTTTCTTAGATAAGTCCCTTTAACATTTCATACAATAAGGGCTTGGTGATGATGAACTCCTTTAACTTGACCTTATCTGAGAAGCACTTTATCTTCCCTTCCATTCTAAATGACAGCTTCGCTGGATAGAGCAATCTTGGATATAAGTCCTTGCCTTTCATGACTTGGAATATTTCTTTCCAGCCTCTTCTTGCCTGGAAGGTCTCTTTTGAGAAATCAGCTGACAGTCTGATGGGAACTCCTTTGTAGGTGACTGTCCCCTTATCCCTTGCTGCTTCTAGGATTCTCTCCTTCATTTTAATCTTGGCTAATGTAATGATGATGTGCCTTGGTGTGTTCCTCCTTGGGTCCAACTTCTTTGGGACTCTCTGAGCTTCCTGGACTTCCTGGAAGTCTATTTCCTTTGCCAGATTGGGGAAGTTCTCCTTTATTATTTTTTTAAGATTTTATTTATTTAACTTTAGAGGGGAAGGGAAGGATAGAGGGAGAGAAATATCAATGTGTGGTTGCCTTTCATGCATCCCCTGCTGGGAACTGGCCTGCAACCCAGGCATGTGCCCTGACTGGGAATCGAACCATGATCCTTTGGTTCGCAGGCCCGCTCCTTTATTATTTGTTCAAAGAAGTTTTCCACTTGTTGCTCTTCTTCTTCCCCTTCTGGTACCCCTATAATTCAGATGTTGGGACATTTAAAGATGTCCTGGAGGTTCCTAAGCCTCTCCTCATTTTTTTGAATTCTTGTTTCTTCATTCTTTTCTGTTTGGTTGTTTCTTTCTTCCTTCTGGTTCACTCCATTGATCTGAGTCCCAGTTTTCCTCCCATCACTATTGGTTCCATGTGTGTTTTCCTTCATTTCCCTTATTGTAGCCTCCATTTGTTCATCTAATTTTCAACCAAAATCAACCAATTCTGTGAGCTCCTAATCACCAGTGCTTTGAACTGTGCATGTGATAGGTTGACTATCTCTTGGTTGCTTAGATGAATTAGCTCTGGGGCCCCCTATCTGTTCTCCCATTTGAGCCATCCTTGGTTTTGGGTTTTATTTTTTTTTTTTTTGTTTTTTGTTTGTTTTGTCTGGTTGCAGCTGTTATGTAGTGAAGAGTGGAGCCTTAGGCGCTCACCAGAGCAGGGCAACCCAGTCGCTGGGTTGTGATGCTGGATGTGGGGGTGGGGTCCAAGAGGGAACAATGGTGCCTGCTCCGCCCTCTCTCAGATTCCAGTCCCTTCTGCCACTTTCCCCAAGCAAATTGGGCCCTACTGGCGCTGATTTCCATGTAGGCGGTCTTGTGCACGTTCTAGGACCCCATGGATCTCTGCAACGAAGTCTCCCGTGAGGCTGGGACTCTCCCAGCACCCCAACCCCCACAAGTGTTCTCAGTCAGTGCCCTTTAGGCTCTATTTCTCAACACTGGAGCCCTGCGCTGTACAGTCTGTCTTGCTGCTGGTTTTCACCTGGCTTATCTGTGCGCAAATGTGTGACCATGGTCAGCCACCTTGTGCGCCTCACTTGGTCTGCTCATTGCCTCCCTGGACTCAGTAACCTCCACCTGTGTGCCCGGAACCACCAGCTACTACTTCTTCCTACCACAACCCCTCTCTGCCCCTCTTATGGATCTGGGTGAATCTTTGTTGGACTTACGTACAATTCAGTCCTCTATCCGTTCTGGGTTTTTTTTGTGGGTTTTTTTTTGGTTCTATATTTTTGCTGTCCTTAATCTTGGTTGTAAGAGAAGGCACAGCATATCCACCTGCGCCTCCATCTTGGCCGGAAGTCAAAAAAAAAAAAAAAAAAAAACCAGCCAGAAGTCTTTCACATCACTTTTAAAACAGCCAAACAACTCAGAGTGCAAGCCCTAGTAGCTGTTAAAATGACACAAAGATGAAAGGATATCCCATGTTCATGGACTGGAGAGTTAATATTGTTGAGATGACAATACTACCAAAGCAATATACAGATTCAATGCAATACCCATTATGTTTTTTACATAAATGGAAAAAACTACCCTAAAATACATTTGGAATTTCAAAGGACCCAGAACAGGAAAAAATAAAGTTGGAAGGCTCATACTTCCTGATTTCAAAACTTTCATTGCTACAGTAATGAAAATAGTGTGGTACTGCCATAAGGATAGACATATAAACCAATGGAATAGAATTCAGAGCCCACAAATAATCACATATGTGGTCAATTATTTTCAGTAAGAGTGCCAAGAATATTCACTACAGAAAGGACAGACTCTTCAACAAACCATCCTGGGACAACTAGATATCTGCATGCAAAGGAATGAGGTAGACCCTTGCCTTACACCATACACAAAAATGTAACTCAAAATGAATCGAAGACCTAGATTTAAAAGCCAAAACTCTTAGAAGAAAACATAGGGAAAATCTTAATAACTTTACATTTGGCAATAGTTCCTTAAATATGACATCAAAAGCACAGGTGATAAAATAAAAAATAGATAAACTGAACGCCATTAAAATTAAAATTTGTGACAAAGGACAATATCAAGAGAATGAACTTCCAGTCAAGATAGAGGTGTAAGTAAACACAGGTTGCCTCCTCGCACAGCCACAGTAAAAATTACAACTAAACTACGAAACAACTATCACCCAGAATCATCAGAAAATCGAGTTGTATGAAAATCCAACAACCAAAGAACTAAAGAAATCACATTCATCCAGATGGGCTGGAGGGGCAAAGATACACAGAGACACAGAATGGGTAGTCCCACACCCATGTGTGGTGAATAAAAATCTGGAGGGATACCTCAGGAGCAAGGGATCCCAGCCCCACACCAGATCACCCAGCCCAGGGTTCCAGTGCCAGGAAAATAAGTCCCCATAACTTCTGGCTGTAAAAACCAGTGGTGATTGAGGTAGTGGAAGAAACTGTGGGATTCTCAAATGTCTCCTCTTAAAGGGCTAGCAATGGACTTAGGACTTACACAGACTCACTCCCTGTAGCCTCCAGCACTGGGGCAGCAGCTGGATAGGCACCAGTGGGCATATGGGGAGAAAATGAAGTGTCTGGCATCAGGGCGAGTGCCAGGAGATAGCTTCCTCCCAGACAAAACTCCAGAGGCCAGGGAGCAACACTGTCCCCTTTCTGAGCCTTCGCCTACACAGAGCAGCAGCATATCAGAGACTCCATCAACCTGGTTTACATGAGTTGCCCACCCTAGTGATTACCAAAGGCTCTGCCCCATCCAACTTATTGGTGAGCTTTCCTACAATAGGCCAGACTACTAAGACAGGAGTCAAAACAGCTCTACATAATAGAAACAAACACAGGGAGGCTGCCAAAATGAGGAGACAAAGAAATATGACCCAAATGAAAGAACAGAACAAAACTCTAGAAAAAGAACTAAACAAAATGGAGATAAGAAATCTATCAGATGTAGAATTCGAAACACTGGTTATTAGGATGCTCAAGGATCTCACTGGGTATTTCAACAGCATAAAAAAAGACCAAGGTAGAAATGAAGGTTACAATAAGAAAATAAAGAAAAATTTACAGGTAACCAAGAATGGAATGGATGAAGCTGAGAATCAAATCAATGATTTAGAACATAAGGAAGAAAAAAAGCATTCAATCAAAACAGCAAGAAGAAAAAAGAATAAAAACAAAACAAAACAAGGATAGGCTAAGGAGCCTCTGGGACAACTTCAAACATACTAACATTCGAATCATAGGGGTGCCAGAAGGAGAGGAGAAAGAGCAAGAAATTGAAAACTTATTTGAAAAAATAATAAAAGAAAACTTCCATAATTTGGTAAAGGAAATAAACCTACAAATCCAGGAAGCACAGAGTTCCAAACAAGATGGATGCAAACAGGACCAAGACACAACGTAATTAAAGTGTCAAAGGTTAAAGATAAAGAGAGAATCTTAAACACAGCAAGAGAAAACAGTTACCTACAAAGGAGTTCCCATAGACTGTCAGCTGGTTTCTCAAAAGAAACTTTGTAGGCTACAAGGGACTGGCAAGAAGTATTCAAAGTGATGAAAAGCAAGGACCTATAACCCAGATTATTCTATCCAGCAAAGCTATCATTTAGAATCCAAAGACAGATAAAGTGCTTCCCAGAGAAGGTAAAGCTAAAGGAGTTCATCATCACCAAGCTGCTATTATATGAAATGTTAAAGGGAATTATTTAAGAAAATGAGGAAGATCAAAACTATGAACAGTAAAATGGCAATAAATTCACAGTTATTAACAATTGAATCTAAAAAACCAACTAAGCAAACAAGCATTAGAAAAACAGAATCATAGCTATGAAGATCATTTAGAGGGTTATCAGTTGGGAGGAGGGAGAATGGGGGGAAAGTTCAAGGATTGAGAAGTACAAATTGGTAGGTCCAGAGTAGTCAGGGGGAGATTAAGAACATTATAGGAAATGGAGTAGCCAAAGAACTTATATACATGACCTATGGACATGAACTAAGGGCAAGGGGATTGCCAGAGGGAATGGGGGATACCAGGTAGAGTGGAGCAAAGGGGAAAAAAAGTGGAACAACTGTAATAGCATAATCAATAAAACATATTTTTTTTTAAAAATAGAATGAAAAGACAACCCACAAAATGGGAGAAAGTATTTGCAAATCACATATCTAATAAGAGTTTAATATCCAGAATTTATAAACAACTCCACCAGCTCAACAACAAACAGACAAGCAACCCAAATTAAAAATGAGCCCCAGCCAGTGTGGCTGAGTTGGTTGGGCATGGTCCCACAAACTGAAAGGCCAATGGTTCAATTCTGGTCAGGGCACATGCCTAGGTTGCAGGCAGGTTGGAGCACGTGGCTGGGTTGCAGGTTCAGTCTCCTGGTGTACACATGAAAGGCAACCAATCGGTATTTCTTTCGCACGTTGATGTTTCTCACCCTCTCTTACTCCCTCCCTTCCCCTCTAAAATAAAAAAATTACATTAACTTAAATTAAAAATGGGCAAAGGACTTTCTCCAAAATAAGATACACAGATGGCAATAGGGATATGAAAATATTATCAACATCACTAACCACTAAGGAAATGCAAATCAAAGCCACAATGACATAGCACTTTATATCCACTACAATTAAACAACAACAAAAGAAAATGACAAATGTTAACAAGGATGTAAAAAAACTGGAACCCTCATACATGGCTGGTGGAAATATATAATGATGCAGCCGCTGTGGGAAACAATAGGGCAGTTCCCCAAAAAGCTAAACATAAAATTACATATGATCCAGCAATTCCACTCATACATATATATTCCACCCAAAAGACATGAAAACAGTGACTCAGATACTTCCACGTGAATGTCAGCAGCATTATTCACAATAACTAAAAGGTGGAAATAACCCAAGAATCCATCAACAGGTGAATGTATTTTTTTAGTGTAGTGTATACACACAATGGAATATTATTTACATGTTTCAACAGGAATGAACCTTGAAAACATTATGCCAACTGACATAAGCTAAACATAAAATTACAGATACTATATGATTCTATTTAAATGAAATATCTAGAATAGACAAATTCAGAGAGATATAAAGTAGGTTACAGGTTACCAGGAAAGTTATTGGTTACAGCGCTTCTGTTTGAAGTGGTGAAAATAACTAGGTCAGTAAACTAGAGTGGAAATCAAGAGAATTTAATCCAAACTGACAAATAATTTAGGAAAGGCAGAAAAACAAAATAAAAGATTAAAAAAAGTCTTAGAAAAATTCAGCATATGTCAGTATTAGCCCAAATCCTTATAAAATGTTTGTGTGGTGATCACTCAGCTTCTATATACCTTATTAGGCAATTTATTCACAGAGGCTTAACTGAATTAATGACGGGGGAACATCTCTTAAGAGTATGGTGTTTACCTTTTCTCTTTTCTATTCCTGCCACACTCCTCCATGTTCCACCTCAAGAAAGTGGTCCTGTGACAAGACTGCAGTGGTACCAAAAGCCCTGCCTGCACCCACTCTCAGAAGTTATTATCCTCTTGCCCAGCCCACCCCTTCTCAAGGGCAGACAGAAACTTTCCCTAAGGACATCTGGAGCCATGAAAGAAAACAGCCCTGCTGGACCGCACAGTGCTAAAAAAGCACAGCCAAATGGAAAAGCAAAGGCTTGGGTGCTATAAATAGCTGCTACACTCACCCAGCAGCAAAAGCCTTTGCTTTCTGCCAGCTTCTACCCTCTTTTTTTGTCGACAAAATGGACCAGCTGAATGCCACATGAGCTTCCCTCAGCAACCTGGCTCCCTAGGGCACCAATCACATTGAAAGACAGGGAATGAGTTCACAGTATGACACTATGTTCTGGAAAGGTGCCTGGTCACGCCTGGGTGTGAGGGGGTTGGAGCAAGGCTGGATGAGGATGAATGAGGGGTAGCAGCTGCCGCATCAGGAGAGAGATGGCTGGAAAGGGAGGTGGGTCCCAAGATACCTTTCTTACCCCTGCAGCCTTGGCTGTAGGGAGAAAAAGGAATAAAAAATGGAAATAGGGGACTCACAGCATTATGAGGACAACATACAATAAGACAGAACAAAGATTATCCCAAAATCCACAGATTTCCTTTCCCCTACATGAGACTGTGTACGCATGTGTATATGCATGTACACACAGAGTTAGATGCTCCCTTCTGACAGGTATAAACACTGGAACTGGTGCTGGGGAAAAACATGAGGAAGAGATAAATGAAAATAAAGATGTCAAAGGCAGAGACAACAAATCAGCAGGAATGGGAGGCCCAGAAGGGACAGAGGAAGAAGAGACTGGGGACAGCTGATGATGCACAAACAGCAGCTTCCCCACTCCTGGAGTGGGAAGGGGAGTGAGAAGAGATAAATGGCAGCTTCTACAGGGCTCCCAGTGCCTCCAACTCCCGCACACACATTGATGCTCTCAGAAGCATTTTCCACCAATACTAAGAATGAGGAGATCAATCTCAAGTGGATCCTTCATGTCTCCCCAATAATTCTAAATGGGCTGCATACCTGGCAAATTTATTACCTCCATATATGTTTTTCCATAAAACAGGGAGAGAGAAAACATGGAGGGTGGGAAGGTAGGTGAGGAGAGATCTAGATGAAGTGAGACTGGGAGAAAGGAGTGAGACAGTTTATCACACTTTGCAGGGGCACCCAGAGGGCAAGTGCAAACTCTGCAGCAAGCAGCTATGGATAAGTGTCCTCTGTCCTCTTTATGGCCTGGACTGCAGCCCTGTCACCTGCTCTCTTCCTTATTCAGGATATGGCAGGTGGACAACAAGTGGACATTGTTTTCCCTGGGCTTAATGCTGAGCTGGGAAAACAGGAGGAAAGAGGGAAAGGGAAGTGGCACACAGGTATGTTCTGCCAGGATGGCCCACCACCTCAAACAGGGACCTAGGCGGCAGCAGCAGCAGCAGCAGCAGCAGCAGCAGCAGCAAAAGAAAACCTCAGACCCTGACATAAATAAAGTTAAAGTCAAGGCAACCCACTGAGGCACAGGTTGGCACACTTGGCCTGAGGTTAGTGCCCTCTGCAGACCACTTACCACCCACTAACCCTGGGTTCACCTCATCAACCGCCTCTGTACATCCAGTAAACAAAACCCTCCTTGGCTCTCAATGGAGGACAGAACTACACCTTTATTTTTACATCCTCCTTCCAACTTAAAATACTATCTTTCAGTCCAAGAAAGGGAAATATTTCAATGTTCCTTAAGTATCCTTGGGCTTTGGGACAAAAGAGATAAAGTATTTGAGATGTCCATTTTCCTATCAAAATTGGCCATTTGTAGGCTGTACTTCCACTTAAATTAAGGTTGTACGTTCTCAGCAATCTCTATTGCCAATTTACTGCAGCTAGAGCGGACAACAGGAGTGCAGGGGAAAGGTGGCCTATGGACTGGCTAGCCATCACTTCCCTTGGTGCCTCATGTCCTCCACTCATTCAGACAGGACTGGGGGAGGGTACTGAGCCCTATGTAAATAAGACATCCTCCCATAACTGTCTTCTCTTAAGGCAGGGAAGGATGCAGGAAGCCAACAAAAGAAGGAAGACTAGACTGCTGGAAGGCCCCATGGACAGTGTCTGCTTTCCAGTCTCAGGGCCCAAGGCACAGGGGACCAGGAAAAGGTCACAAAGGTCCACAGTAAGCAGAGCCACCTCAGCAGCCTATCTAGGAGCACTTGGAACTCCATCTTATAAAATGCTCACACTCTTAACCTACACCATATGTCTATGTATTTGTTTCCCCAATTATTTTGGGAAAAGTAAAAGAACAAGAATTCCTACCTTCATCTTATAAGGAGAAAATTGAAGCAGAAAAACATTGGACAGAAAGTGTAGTACAGTCATACCTTGGTACTCATCAGCTTCAGAACTCATCAAACCCTGTACTCATCACATTTTGATGAGAAAAAATGTTTCAGCACTCTCAGCACTTGTTCAGGACCCACCCCACTTGCTAGAACTTGTATGAGTCACTACGCCACCCTGCAAGAGAAAATCTTCATTACCCATCGCTGCTTGCCATTTGGTGCCCCTCTCTCACATTGAAACAGGTCAATGCATCAGTCTCAGGGTAGCTCCTGAAGAGTGCAGAACCCCCACATATTCATCATTACTTGTTTTATACTTTTGTGCATTTCAAGTGCTAATCATGGGTCACAAAAAGGTTAAGAGTGATACCACTAAGCCTAAAAAGCAGTTAATGAGAACCATAATCAAAAAGAAAAAGAGATCATAGCTAAGTATGAAAGTGGTGTGAGTGTGACTGATATCATTCGTATGTTCAAGATGCAGAGAATGACAATCTCGATGATAGTGAGAAATAAGGAAGCAATTAAAGCAGCCAATGTTGCTAAAGGTATACAGTCTGTGAGTAAGCAATGTTCACAGACATTGGAAGAAGTTTGAAAAATTGCTTTACATCTGGATTAATGAAAAACAGTGGGTGACAGAATTTCTGAGGCAATAATTTGCAAGCAAGCTAGGCAATTGCATGCTGAGCTGTTAAAAGACAAGCCTGGAACAAGGGTGTGAGAGCACTGAAGTGTTTAAAGCCAGTCATGGATGGTTTGACAAATTTTAAAAAACTGGCATTCACAGTGTGGTGAGACATGGAGAGGCGGCCAGTGACAACAAAGAAGCTCCAGAGTTTAGGGAGTATGTAGAGGCTCAGAGTTTTGTCCCCCAACAAGTGTTTAACTACAATGAGATTGGTTTGCTCTGGAAGAAAATGCCTAACAGAACCCACACCGCTGAAGAGGAGAAGGCATTGCCAGGCACAGACTGATGAAGGACAGGCTAACTCTGTTGTGGGGAATGCTAGCGGGGACTGAAAACTTGAGCCTCTACTAGTCTACCACAGTGAAATCCCATGAGTTTCCAAGAGAGAGAATGTGATAAAAAGCAAGTTACGCGTGATGTGGAAGGCCAATACTGAAGCTTAGGTGATGAGGCAGTTCTTTCTAGAGTAGATGAACAAGTTTTGGGCTCCAGTATGAAAAAAATATTTGCAGGAAAACAAACTGCCTTTGAAGGGCTTTGTTAATTATGGACAATGCTCTTGCTCACTCCCCAGGCTTGGAGATGACTTACTTGAGGAGCTGAATTTCATAACCATGAAGTTCTTGCCCCTAACACAACTCCTCTGCTCCAGCCCATGGACCAGCAGGTCATTTCCAACTTCAAAAACCTATATGAAGGTCCTTTTCCAGAGGTGTTTTGAAGTAACCTCTGATATACAGCTGACATTCAGAGAGTTCTAGAAGGACCATTTTAATATCCTCCACTGTGTTATTCTCATAGATGAGGCCTGGTGTAAAGTCTCTTACAAGACCATGAACTCTGCCTGGAAGAAACTATGTCTAGAAGCTATAACTCCAAGGGACCTAGAAGGCTTTAAGGATAATCCTGGTAGCCCAGCAGTGGAGTACATTGTGTCTCTGGGCAGGTCCATGGGCCTGGAGGTCAATGATGACCATGTCAAAGAGTTAGTGGAGGAGCACAGAGCAGAGCTGAGCACTGAGGAACTGCAGGAACTTCAAAAGGAGCAGCAACAGATAATGACTCAGGAAATTTTTTCTGGTGAGGAGCAGGAGAGGGAGGAAGCCTCTACTGCACTGATAAAAGAAATGTGCAGTAAATGGGCTGAAGTGCAAAACTTTGTGGAAAAGTATCACCCAGATAAAGCTCTAACAAGCCAAATGTGGACCTGTTTAATGAACGATGTCACACTTTAGAAACAGTTTGAAATATAGACAGAAACAAGTTTCTCTTGATAGGTTTTTAGTGAAGCTCCAAGTCTGAGTCTCCAACAGTGTACAGTGAATCCAAGGGACAGAAAACAGAAGAAACCTCTGAGAAGTCACCTGAAATTATCTTGAAGAGGACTCCTCTTCCAACAATTAACCCCTCTCCTCCTCCTCCTCCACCTTCCCACCATCCCATTATGCCAGGAACTCCTCTCAGTACAAGTAAAGTGAAGTTAAATTTTATTTTATTTGTATGTAATTAATTGCTTCTTTATCCATGTCTGTTTAGTTTTAAAGTTCTGTATTTTTTTAAATATACCTCATTACTTAATATTAGCCCAGTAAAATGTGAAAGCTCTGGGGAACGTTCACAAATTATTTCTAATTACATTATTTCTTATGGGAAAAATTCGTTCAGTACTTGTCGGTTTTGGTACTCATCACAAGTTCCAAAATGATTAATGACGAGTACCAAGGTACCATTTAGAGCTGGATTTACAAGCAGACAGACCTAAGGCCAATTCTTGGTTCTGCCAATTCCTAACTATGTGATATTGGACACTACTTCACTGGGCCTCAGTTTCTTCATCTGTAAAAATGGATATAATAATAAGAGCTCTTATTTCAAAAAGTGTTAGGGAGGATTCAATAAAACAATGCATGGAAAGTGCTTGGTATAGCAGCTGGCACCTGGTTATCACACCTCATTAAAGCAGGGACAATAACTTTCTCCTGGACCAAAGGCTACTGTAAAGATAAAGTCAGGCATCTGGAACCACTCCCCAGAGCTCCTCCTGCCTCTTGCAGACTCTACATACCCTCTAAGCTGACCCCACACCTGAAACTTTAGAACCAAAGCCTTTTGTTGGGTATCTACTGCCAGGAGGTAAAGGAAACAAATGTTAGAGCAGGACACCCCCCTCCCACCCTGTAGCTGAAAATAGAGAGACCCAAGCCAGTTTTCTGCTGAGCCGCAAGAAAGGCCCAGCCCACTCAGTGTTTTTCCCAGCATACTAGTGTCCAGAGAACTAGGCCAAAATCATGTAGTAACACCAGCTGCAGGAACAGCTGTAAAACAATTTTCTGCTTTACAAACTGAAGGTTAGAGGATGAGCTGTTCTCACAGACACACATTCATTACTATTTATGGCCTACACAAACTCATACACACACACACACACACACACACACACACACACACACAGTCACTTGCCTCTACACAAACAGAAACTCAATGCCTAATCTGAGCAGGCAAATATGAAGCTGAAGAAACAATGTGAAGAGGGCACTGAAAGGGCAGCCCTGACAAGAGAGAACAATGTGCAAAGGCTTAGGAAAAGAAATGGATTTTTAAAGAATAATTTAAAAGACAAGAGAAAAAAGTTTGGAATAGTCAGGCAAACAGGCTTCTTCCCCTCTAAGACATAAACTAAACAAAAATTCAGGAGGTAGACAGTGATTAAGTGAAAAAAGCCTTTGAACAGCAAAAGAAATGTTGCTTCTAACCCTCCTGGCTTAAGGAGGGTCCAGAAGGGTTAGATCATTTATGTAATGGGAACAGTATCTGCCCCAAATATTAAAGTCATGCCTAGGGGCAAACAAATGGGGACCGCTCTCAACAAATCCAAGGCACCCAAGAAAGTAATTAGAGGAGGCTATTGGAGGATAGAAGGTTCACAACTAACCTAAGCCTCTGCCTGACCAGAGAGCTAAAAGCCAAAATCTACTTGTACAGCCTGGCCCTCTCCAGACTATCCTACTCAGCCACAGCCTTCAAAGAATTTGAATGCTGAAACACAACTTAAAACTCATTCTTCATTGGGACTGCTAAAAATTCAGAAAACATAGCAGAGGCTCAATATCTATCTACATATAGAATAACCAGAGTTCAATGCCTTTCGGCACAGAGCTTGTCAGTAGATCCAGGAAGGCCCTGGCAACTTCACACCTGTTGAAGACAAAAAGGTAGAGAGGGCTAGCGCTGGACAAGAATTTTGATGCCATCGACACAGAGGTAATAACCAAGACAACAAAAACAAAATCCCTATCTTAGGGAGAAACCAGAGAGAGGCAGAAACAATTAGCCAAGAAAAGTCTTCAAGTTAGGGCTGCAGGTTAGGAAAAGAAAGAGGAGCAAGGGAACCAGACAAAAAACAACAAGAATAGTGAAGAATTACACAGGTCAAGAGAGGAGAGAATCCTACAGTTATGGGCAACAATGTCAAGAGATCAATCAGAATGAGGAGAAAATCCACTGGATTTGGCAATGAGGCTGCCAGAGGACCTTCAAAAGAGGGCACACAAATAGAACACTTTGAAAGGCTGAATGGGTCCGCTGAAATTTGGAGATTTGGAGCCACTTCTCTAATCCAGCTTTTTCAACATTTTCAGTAGTCTTAACAATAACAGAGAAAAAAAACTGACTCCAGTGGTCCTATAGAGGGATTCTCTGATGCCATAAAATAGATTCCTATGATGGCGTGAGCTACCACCCCTCAACACACACATCCATGGGACAGTAGTGGGCACAGTCACAACAGCAGAGTAAAGGGGGCAGGGAAGCATACTCTACAAGAACAAACTCCCTCAGACACAACTCCACCTTCTCTGAGCTTTCAGCCATGCCTCACACTGCAGAATCAGCTTTAGTCCTTACACTCTGCAGAGCTGTACTAATCATAACTGTAGCACTTGGTGTGAGGGATGAATAGAAATGCCCCAGTGACACCCAAGCCCCTAGTATTCAAGTGCAGAATCTGCACAGTGCAGAATAAATTCTTTCATCTAATAATCATAGTCAACATTTGTACTTTCTATGTTCCAAGCAAAGTTCTAAACTCATTTGCTCCTCCAAAAAAACCTCTGATTGCTGCTCATTTTTCTAATATGCTGCTTATCTTGCCCATGAGGGAACTAAAATTCACAGAGGTTAAGTAACTTGCCCGAGTACACACAACCAGAGAATGATAGAATGAGGATTAAAAGCCATTCTGGCCCCAGAACTCATGCTCTTTCCACAGACCGTGCTGCCTTTCCACTGGTCTATGAAATCAGCCACAGAAACTGGACTCACTTTATTTGCTCTGCAACAGTGTGAATAAAAAGTATACATTTTGTGTCAGGAGAGAAATTTTTAAATGAGCCTACCAGGACCCTCTTGTGGGGAGACCCACCTCTCTCCAAGTTTCTGCACATCACACATGCACGTGTGTACACACACATACACACACACACACACACACACACACACATTTTGACCACTGAATGCCCTTGGCACAGCCCTGCCCACAGCAGAGGCACAGACATTCAAGAGGAAGAAGGCCCTTAACTCAAATTGCAGCTAGGTCACTGCCACCCTGTATGGCTTGACCTTTTCACCTCCCATTATTCAGGTTTCCCAGCTGTACAGGAAGCAAAAGCATCCTTACTTTCCCTCACAGAGCCCAGCACCATGTGCTCCACTCATACATAACAACTGTCTGGCAAAAACTCAACAGAGGGGAGGAAAGAACTAAATAAGATAAAAGTTGGCCAAGATGATAGCCAAGCTCATTTCCAACCAGTCTAAAAACCTGACATGCCATGGTTCCCCAGCCAGGAAACATATAGGACAGGATTATTTCTACATGACAAATGAAAAAAAAAAAAACACAAAAAACAGAGCCCAAAAGGTGGACGGGGCTTGCCTCAGCACACCAGCAAGTGTCCAGATAAATTACAGAAATACCCCAGACCTGGTCAATGTACTTTCCAGTAAGCCCTGGATTGCAAGCTTCTAGCAGATTGTGGGCAAAGAGACCATTCCTTGTACTTGCTTCCTGACCCTGACTGAGATCCTGAGAGTGATATATGCGTAGGCCTGTGTCTGATGATAACAACAAAGGTTACCAGAATTTCCTCTCTACTCCGTCTCCACTCCAGTGTAATGAAAATAATGCATGCTCTGAATTTCAACCCAGGTCTTCCCAACTAGTTGTGGGGGTTTGGGCTAGCTGCTTAACCTCTCCAAGGTTCAACTCCTTCTCCTGAAAAGACTTGATAGTAACTATTTTGTAAGATGGTTGTCAGTATTGAGATAACTTGAAACACATAGCACAGTGCCTGACACAAAGTGAAGATTCAAGAAGCTTTTAACAACTACTGTTAGAGCAAATTCTAAGCAATGGACAAGACAAACAAAAGCGGAGAGGGCTTCGCCCTCACAGAGTTGTCTTCTGTTCTAACAATCAAGCCTCTCCTTGGAACCCAGTTTCCCTGAGCCACAGGTCTGCACACACACCTGAACTACACTGTAGGTGGCTACAGAGGCACTTCCATTGAAACTTTTCATCGATACTGGCTGACTCTGCATCGGTGCCCACTGAAGAACAGCCACTTCAGACAGAGAACAGCCATTTTAGAGCCCAGCTTCCTGGTGACTCAGGCCTGTGTCCAAATTCCTGCTCCTACTCTCCTACCTCTATGGGGGAGTAGGAAGAGCGGGAGCAGCGAGGGCAAACCTGGACTGCTTAGACAACCCAAGACAGGGTCAGTTGTCATCCAGGGCATAAGGACCCCAAGGCCTTCTTCCCTCTTCTTTTAAAATAATAACTAGATCGCCTGACATTACGCACAATGGGCTTTCCAAAGAATACTGGGTACATTCACACACTTATCCACACACCCCAGACTTCATCATTCCTTACCCCTGCTGTCTCCGCGCTTACAGAGAAGGTCGGGGCCTCTAAGTGTGACTATGATAGGATGGAAGGTATGACTTCCAGTCTATAGTGCCAAATGGACTATCTGCAAACCAGTATGCACACCAACCCTTATTCTGCCAGCCACTCTGGCACTCTGGATTACAAGTATTCACACTCTAGAAACCTCAGAAAGATATGTTAGCATCAGCCTCAGTCCCCTAAGCATAGTAGGCACCATACTATGAAACAGAATGTAGAAAAGATCCATCACTGACCTCAGCTGACATCCTGTTCACAACCAGTAGATAACATGGCTATAACATTTGAGTCTCAGACAGTACAATATTAAAAAGAAGCCCTCTTAAGGAATATGCTATGAGAAAATAGATACTGTCCTAGGCAAGTTGAGACACAAATTATGACTTTGAAATGATGAGATGAGCAACAATTAGGGTGCTCCTTAAATTGACTGAGGAGCCCCTAGAAAACAGCATTTACTTACAGAAACACTTAGCAGCAGCATGAAGATGGGTCACCATGCCCAGAACTCGCTACTACCACATTGGCATTGGCTGTGTCTTCCAGGTAAGTCAGCAACTGAAACATTTTATTTTTAACATGCCTGAGAGTCCAAGGCTATTTATAATCCCAGATCCTTAAAAACTTAAAAGGAGGATGAATTTTTAAATGTACACATTTACATACGTGGGCAGAAACACAAAAATCAGATGCCTCTCAACACAGTTCAGGGAGCCATAATTCACGGCTTTCACAATCCCACCTAGCACCCAGAGAAAATCCAGGCGCCTTCTCTGAAAGATGGTGGGAGGCTAGGTAGGTAGCCAAGAAACAAAGAAACCTAAACTCAGCACTTGGCAGGACAATTAAGGAGCAGAGGATTTTAAGTGTATTGTTTCTGACTCTAAATATGTCTACATTTATTACCAATTTGGGATCAGAAGCCACATTTAGTTCTGCCATGACCATGCACTAAAAATATTAAGCAGAGTATTATTGCCTAGGAAACAGCAGTCCTCTCTGTTACAGCAGCCCATTTCAGAGCTGATTCTGCATGGTCCCAGGCCTCCTCACCCTGGGCTTCACTGAGCCCAGTTATAAGCAGAACTGCCACTGTCCTGCCAAGGCATCGTTTACTTTTTAAAAAGCAGCAACAGGAGCCAGGGCTAGAGACTATACAAATTCCTCATCCTCTCCAAGGCAGTGTTAGGTTGTCAGTAAAGTTCCATTTCACAGGCCTGTAGCAACCAGAACCCACCTGACTGAAAGCTATACAAGAGCAAGGACAATTGTCCACACAGCCCACTGCTGTATCTTCATTGCTCAGTACTGTGCCTGGAACTCAAAAAATATCTGTTGATTGAATAAAATCAACAATCTAAAAAGAGGTCATCTGAAACAGCACAATGGAAAGTAATATCACTGAATAGATGAAAATACAGACTATAGTGATGCACAAAAACAGGTACATAAAATAGGTGAGCAGAAGCAGAACATAATGGCACACATACATGAATTACTACTTTGAAAAAAGTATGTGTAGCCACCTCTATGACCGAGGAAGAAGTCAGAATTATTGAAAGCTGTGCTCAATGGAGTCTTTCCTCCTGAAATGCTAGATATATGAGAAAACATGTAAAATAAATATTATTCTCAATTCAGAACCAGCTCCATTGCCTGCTGACTTGATCTGACCCCTGGGATGGCTCAGAGGCCTTATTCGTATTCAGCAACCCTAAGAACAGACCATCCATCCAACAGCCCAAGGAAAGAGAGAGCACAAGGGAAAAAACCACAAGCTTAAAGACCAACTTACCAACTTGACCCTTCTGCCAGCAGAGCTCCCAGTCTGCATCAGCAGTATGACTGGCTCCCTAAACAAGTGGCCAAGATGGACATCTAGAGACAAAAAAATATGGAAAAGTTGACCTGGCCCAGCTTCAAGGCCAGAGTTCTAAATAGGTACCCTCCTGCCACATAGACCAGGGTCAACTAGCCAGCAAAGTGCCTATTAAGGGTAGCAGTATACCAAGCCTTCTAAAATTAAAAACAAAACAAAACAAAACCCAGAAGGGAATACTTCCTAACCCATTCTCTGAGGCCAGAATTACCCTGATACCAAAGCAAGACAAGGACCCTACCCCCCCCAAAAAAACCCTACAGACTAATACCCCTTATGAATATACATGCAAAAATCCTCAACAAACCAAATTCAGCAGCATGTTAAAAAGATTATACAATATGATCAAGAGGGATTTATCCCAGGAATTCAAGAATGGCTGAACCCATGAAAATTAATCCACTTAATAAATTACATTGATAAAATAAAGGAAAAAAACACCTGATTACCTCAATTGATACAGAAAAAAAAGCATCTGACAAAATCCAATATCCTTTCATTACAAAAATACTCAATAAAACAGAAATAGAAGAAAACTTCATTAACATAATTAAATGTCATATATGAAGAACTCACAGCTAACATCATACTCAATGGTGAAAGAAAGTTTTTCTCTTATGATCAAAAACAACACAAAAATATCCTCTTTTGCCACTTATTAAACATAATACTGGAAATTCTAGCAGAACAATTATACAAGAAAAAGAAAAGGCATCCATATTGAAAAGGAAGAAGCAAAGCTATCTCTATTCACAGATGACATGATCTTATATGCAGAAAACATTAACGAATCTACAAAAAAAAAAACAAAACAACACACTGACAGAGCTAACAAAGTCAGCAGAATTGTATATACAAAATCACTCAAAAGTCAATTGTATTTTTACACACTAGCAACAAATAATCCAAAAAGGAAGTTAAAGAATAACTCCAGCCCTGGCTAGTGTGGCTCAGTGGATTGAGGACTGGCCTGCAAACTGAAAGATCACCAGTTCATTAGTTGTTACGTTTTATCTGTGCTGGAAAATGAACCCATGAACACTTTTGGAATCATGGCAGCGGTGGATATCCAAGATAATCTGCTGGGAATTTCATGGATCCTCGCTTTGAACAATGGAAATGTCCTAGGTTACTTTTCAGAAAGAAGCAATCCCTTTTACGACAGAACATGTAACAATGAAGTGGTCAAAATGCAGAGACTAACATTAGAACACTTTAATGAGATGGTTGGCATGGAATACATCCTTTTACATGCTCAAGAGCCCATTCTTTTTATTATTCAGAAGCAACAGCGGCAGTACCCTAAGTTATTCCACTAGGCTGATTACTGTATCATTGCTGGAGTGATCTATCAGGCATCAGACTTAGGACCAGTTATAAACTCTAGAGTGCTTACTGTGGTGCATGGCATTCAGTCAGCTTTTGATGAAGCTATGTCATACTGTAGATACCGTCCTTCCAAAGGGTTTTGGTGGCACTTCAAAGATCATGAGGAGCAAGATAAAGTCAAACCTAAAACCAAAAGTAAAGAAGAACCAAGCTCTATTTTCTAAAGGCAACTTGTGGATGCTTTACTCCTAGACCTGGAACAAAAATTTCCACCCAAATTTGTGCAGCAAAAGTCTGGAGAAAAGCCTGACCCAGTGAATCAGACAAAGAAAGAGGCAGAACCCACACCAGAAACTATAAAATCTGAGGAGGAGACCACAAAGAACATCCAACAGACAGTGAGCATTAAAGACACCCCTGAAAAACAAATGAGACTTCAGTGAGTACTGGACAAGAGAGAAGCTTGTAAGACTTCTTATGTATTATTATACCTCATTACTGTGAAATGCTCTTGAACTTTAAAAGTTCTTTGTCACAACCCTCTCATTTATATAGAATGTAATTGTTCTTTAAGAAAGGATATAAGGACTCTTATGCTTTTGATACGAAAAGTTGTTTGTATCTTTTGTTACCTTTCCCCTACAGGACTTGATTAGCCTCCTCATGAATATGTGTACTGCTTTTATGTGTTTAAAACCAAATAAAGGTATTTGTCTAAATATATTTAAAAAAAGATCACCACTTCAATTCTGGTCAGGGCACGTGCCTGTGTTGCAGGCAAGATCCCCAGTTGGGGGCATGTGAGAGGCAACCGATCAATGTATCTCTGGCACACTGATTTTTCTCTCCCTTTTCTCTCCTTAAAAATAAATAAATATTTTTTAAAAGTTCTTAAAAGAAAATAACTCCATTTAAAATAGCATCAGAAAGAACAAAATACTTAGAAATAAATTTACCAAAGGAAGACTTTAACCAAGGTGACAGACTTATACACTAAAAATTACAAAACCTTGCTAAAAGCTATTAAAGAAGGCCTAAATAAAGAGACATTCTGTGTTCAAAAATTAGAAGACTTAACATTGTTAACATGATAATACTACCCAAAGCAATATACAGATTCAATGTAATCTCTGTCAAAATCCCAACAGCATTTTTTACAATAATGAAAAAACATACCCTAAAATTCATAGGGAATTTCAAGGGACCTTGAATACCCAAAACAATCTTAAAGAAATACAAAGTTGGAGGAGTCACACATGCCAATTTCAAAACACTATAACAAAGCTACAGTAAACAAGACAACATGGTACTGACATAAATATAACTCTCACATCTGTAGTCTGATTTTTAACAAGAGTACCATACTAAAAATGTATCAAAAAACTTAACAGTTATATAAAATTCTTGGAAGAAAATGTAAGGGCAAAACTTTATAACCTGGGATTGGGCAACAATTTCCTAAACATGACACTAAAAACAGAAGAGAAGAAATACAGAAGTTAAACATCAGAATTTTTAAGTGAAGGATTTTATTTATTTATTTTTAAAAAGAGAGGGAGGGAGAAAGAGAGAGAAACATTGATCAGTTGCCTCTTGCACACCCTCAGCTCCGGACCTGGCCTGCAACCCAGGCATGTGCCCTGACCAGAGATCAAACTGGAAAATTATCAGTCCATGGGCCAGCACTCAATCCACTGAGCCACACCTGTCAGGACAGAAATTCCACTTCTAATACCCAAATATCTGAAAAATAGTGACTCAGATAGATACTTGCATGTGAATGTTCACAGCAGTCAAAAGACAGCAGAAATCTAAGTAACCATCAATAAGCGAGTAGATTTTTAAAATAGATTTTTAAAATGTGGTGTATATGGAGGTGGGCAAAAGTAGGTTTATAGTTGGGAGTTGACGAAAGTTTATTCTTGCATTAATTTATCTTTTTAATATGTGTTATTGATTATGCTATTATAGTTGTCCCATTTTCCCCCTTCACTCCCCCCCACCCTACACAACCCCTCCCACCCACATTCCTCCCCTTTAATTCATGTCCATGTGTCATACCTATAAGTTCTTTAGCTTCTATATTTCCCATACTATTCTTGCCCTCCCCCTGTCTATTGTCTACCTACCATCTATGCTACTTATTCTCTGTACCGTCCCCCCTCTCTCCTCCTCCCACTCCCGTTGATAACCCTCCATGTGATCCCAATTTCTGTGGTTCTGTACCTGTTTTACTTGTTTGCTTAGTTTGTTTTTGCTTTTGTTTTAGGTGTGGTTGTTAATTATTGTGAGTTTGCTGTCATTTTACTGTACATGTTTTTTATCTACTTTTTCTTAGATAAGTCCCATTAACATTTCATATAAGGGCTGGGTGATGATGAACTCCTTTAACTTGACCTTATCTAAGAAGCACTTTATCTTCCCTTCCATTCTAAATGACAGCTTTTCTGGATAGAGCAATCTTGGATGTAGGTCCTTGCCTTTCATGACTTGGAATACTTCTTTCCAGCCCCTTCTTGCCTGGAAGGTCTCCTTTGAGAAATCTGCTGACAGTCTGATGGGAACTCCTTTGTAGGTAACTGCCTTCTTATCTCTTGCTGCTTCTAGGATTCTGTCCTTCATTTTAATCTTGGCTAATGTAATTATGATATGCCTTGGTGTGTTCCTCCTTGGGTCCAACTTCTTTAGGACTTTTTGAGCTTCCTGGACTTCCTGGAAGTCTATTTCCTTTGCCAGGTTGGGGAAGTTCACCTTCATTATTTGTTCAAATAACTTTTCCACTGGTTGCTCTTCCTCTTCTCCTTATGGTACCCCTATAATTCAGATGTTGGGATGTTTAAAAATGTCCTGGAGGTTCCTAAGCCTCTCATTTTTTCTGAATTCTTGTTTCTTCCTTCTTTTCTGATTGGATGTTTCTTTCTTCCTTTTGGTCCACATTGTTGATTTGAGTCCCAGTTTCCTTCCCATCACTATTGGTTCCCTGTACATTTTCCTTTATTTCACTTAGTGTAGCCTTCATTTTTTCATCTAATTTGTGACCAAAATCCACCAATTCTGTGAGCATCCTGATCACCAGTGTCTTGAACTGTGCATCTGATAGGTTGACTATCTCTCTGTCACTTAGTTGTATTTTTTCTGGAGCTTTGATCTATTCCTTCATTTGGGCCATTTTTTTTGTCTTGACACGCATGTTACACAGTGAGGGGCGGAGCCTTAGGTGTTCACCAGGGCGGGGCAACCTAGTTGCTGGGTTGTGATGCTGCATGTGGGACAGGGGTCCGAGAGGGAACAATGGTGCTTGCTCCGCTCTCTGACGGATTTCAGTCACTTCCCCACTTTCCCCAAGCAAATTGGGCCCTTCTGGTGCTGATTCCTGTGTAGGTGGGTTTGTGTATGTTCTAGGACCCTGTGGGTCTCTCCCACAAACTTTCCTGTGAGGCTGGGAGTTCCTCCCAGCATCTCAACCCCCACAGGTGTTTTCAATTGGTGTTTTGAGGCTTTATTTCCCCACACTGGGGCCCTGGGTTGCATGGTCTGTCTTGCTCCCCAGTTTCACCTGGTTTATCTGTGCAAGAATGTGGGACCACCCACATTCTGCCAGCCACCTTGTACACCAGGCCCCTCCACATTCCACCATCTTGCTGTGTCTGCCCCCTGCTGCCTTGTGCACCAGGGTCCACCAGCCACCGTGCCACGAGCCCCTCCTACTGGTCTGGATGAATGTGTCTACTTTAACTCCTCGGTTGTTGGACTTCCATACAGCTCAATTTTCTGTCAGTACTGGTTGTTTTTTGTTTCTAAATTATTGTTGTCCTTATTTTGGTTGTGTGAGGAGGCACAGTGTGTCTACCTACGCCTCCATCATGGCTGGAAGTTTCAGAATCTTTTAAAAATAAAAATAAAGTAAAATGCCACTGATATAAGAACTTTCACAATATAATCTAACAAAATTGTTTTGAATGAAGTTAAAGATGACTAAGCACTACTAGAGCCATGGTACAGAAAAAACTAAACAAACTTTTTGGCCAACCCAGTAACATTCCCTGACAGAAAGGACTCCTTCCTCATCCACTGTTCCTTCCCTAGCTAGTGCAGGTTCTAGGACACAGCTGGCACTCAATAGAAGTATGGATGATAAATAAGTGAATGAATAGGTGGGTAGAGAAATGAACACCTTAATCCAGAATGATGACACTCACCATGGCAAGTGTCCAGAGCAGATTTTTCAGGAAGGGAGATATTACAAGGGCTTGCCAACCAAGCCAAAGTCAACTTTTTTGTCTATGGGCAACTCAGCTTGTCTGCAGCTCTGTAAACTGAACCCTAGCCCTGGACTTTCATCTCACTTTCCCTCATTGCCCAATCAACATTTCAGTGCCTGCTTTCACACAACAGGATGCAGCCCTCATATCAAACCCAAAGCTTAGATTCTGTGCTGGGATTGAGTGGAGGGAATATGGCATTAGTTTCAAACTTAAAGTGTTCCTCCCAATCTCAGACTTTATTCCCAACAATCAAAACAGCCTCATCCCAACCCTGATTGGCACAGCAAGAGCCTATCCCATTAACTTACTGCATAAGCAGTACAGAGGAGGAGAGCAATCAGCAAGGGAAACAGCTGAATTATTTCAGCAGCTGTAAATATGTTCTCTCTTCCCCCTCCTGCTTCAAGACCACTGTGCCTCATGCCCCCACACTGAACTTGGGTTTGTCAAATATCTATGTCAACAGCAGTAACCAAAGTTGAGTTCAAGAGGCAATATTAAAAAAACACTAATAAATTAATATTTAAATAACCATTTAATGTCAACAAAATCTAACTGTTTTGAAGATTTTATTTTTATTGGTAATTGCTTTCAGAGAGAGAAGAAGGGAGGGAGAAAGACAGGGAGAGAAACATGGATCAGTTGCCAGCTGCCTCTGGCACACCCTCAACCGGGAACCCGGCCCGCAACCCGGGTATGTGCTCTGACTAGAAATCTAACCCAGCAAAAATCCAACTTTTAACATCCCCTAGTCTACTAGTTATTTAATTAAATTCCCTAAGATCCCTGGACACTGGCACAGAGCACATGGCCCTGCGGAGAGTTCCCCAGCCCTGGCCTATGCAGTCTGGAAGGGGAGAAGCCCATATCCCTGGAGAAGTGCCAGCAGAGTTCCGTTTTCTTCTAGAGTCTCCTAATGAGATGGTTTCTCTTCACAGCCCTACTGGTCTCTGCAGGGCAGCAAAAACATGACAAACACATTCTGAGCATGGAAAATCACCAAACCAGACTACATTTTTTAAAGTGTACATTTTTTAAGCACACATAAACCCAAGACAAACACTTTTGCCTCTAATACTGGTTCTTCTTAAGAGTGGTGTATCACAAGACATTCAAGGATGTGTACAAGAGAAATACAACAGGATTCACAATAGCAGGTAGGGTCAGGGGGCTCTGCAAGATGCCACCAACCAAATCCCAGCCTGCCAGGAGTCATCAGCCTGCAACTGACAGGGGTACAGCTCAGCAAACAGCAACATCCTAGACTGGAGCCTCTGGGTCCCAGTGAGTGAGCTTGCGATGGGGATGCCATCAGGACCCCGGAAGTCTCTCCTGCCACAGCAGACTCTATGGCGATGCCTTGCCAGCCACCTTCTCACAGCCCCAGATTTGCTAAAAGGGAATGACATGCCAGCTAGCGACCCTCCCAGGCAAATATAACCTAGAAACAATTGGCCTCACAATCAGCCTCCAGGCAGAGTACGTTTGGCCAATCATCAGTAAGCATTTGGAGCCCAAGTTATGGGCAGCAGATGCTTTGAACCCAATCCCACTGGGTCATGAGTAAGACTATCATTTTAAGAGTATCAACAGTGTGAGAGATGCCAAGAGGTCCTCCCCTGCCTCACCCTTACAGCAGGGGCCAGTTCTTTCTAGTTTCCTTACAAAACTACCACCTCACCTTCATTTGAGACAACTGTCATCATCACCTTCCCTACACCTTCTATTTTGCCTAAAGGGCCTTTCCCTGCTGCAAAGTAGGAGGCAATTCTTCCCAATTATTCCATCCTGATTCTCAGTGCTCAGGGATTCCACTTGTGGTAGCTCTCCCTAAAACAGCTACTGCAGCTTCTGGTTATGCCAACACAGAAAACACTGTAGAAGAAGCTTAGTTAGTATTACAGACTTTTACCCTGAAAGGCAACCGTTTCAATAAACAACAAGGCACAAATCTGGACTTCAGAGAAGCCAGATGTTTGGGTTGTAGCTCATGAAAATGTGGAGAGCATCCAGAAAAACAGAAGAGCACTATACCCATGCAATCCAAACACACTGCTCACTTGCTACCTGCAATTTCACACCCATGCCAAAGCCATTTCAATCCCAGATGAGCAGTTAACCTAACAGCCACACCAATCCAGAAAAATATTTTTTTCAAAGACTTTGTTCACTCTTACTATAGGAGAGCTAACGAAAGGCCAAAAATCTGTGCACTGTGAAAAGATGAAGAAATCCTTACTGCTTACTACAGAACATATATTCAGTTGTCACCACCTCAAACCAGCAGATTATTTACCTTTCAACACATATTTACTGAGACTTGCTGTATCCCAAACATGTGAAGTGCTAGGGATACAAAGACTAAGTAAATAGGGATCCTGTCTTCCAGGAGCTTCCAGATGGGCCATGGAGATACATGAGTAAATCAGTAATTATATAACAAGCACTATAACTACTATAGGGTTGAAAGAACCTGAGAGAGATAGCTAGAGGGCTCTGAAGCATGAAGAGAACAGATATCTCCATTAGGAGATCGGGGTCAAAGGGAACTTCCTGGAAGAGGTGAGCTTTAAAAATTAAAAGGGAAAAAAGAATCAACCAAACAAAGGCAATAAGAAAGGCATCTCAGAGATAAGAGTGTGTTTTAAAGACCCAGAGGCATGAGACTAGGAACGAGCATACATTCCAACAACAGCTCTAGCAAAAGGCTTATGGGGAGTGGCATCATAATAGACAAGAACTCTTTCTGCCAGGCAGGCTGGATGAGTTTCAAACACACAGCTCATTGCACTGTCTTTTAGCAAACTTCTGGAATCTCCTTTTCAGAACAGCCCCTTGGTAAAAGGGAGATCAGAGACAGCAAAATTAAGCTTGTTATAAACCTGCTAAGATAAGAGAATCACCAGTGTTTGTGAACTCTACTTATGAACAAATTCCTTTGCCTTACAGTTGAGTGGTTTGTTGGCTCTTGCAAATTCTTGGCATCTATTAATAAAAAGAGCCAGTAAACAGAATCTGGAGTTGGACGGTATTAATTACCCCTCACAGTGGCCTAAAACCCCAGTAGATAACTTGAACAGGAAAGTAGCCTAAGATTCTAGACAGTCTTTGTGCCACCTCTCCATGAGGGATATGCCTGCTCTCCTCTCCTCTCATAGGTTTCATACACAACAAGTTCAAAGATAAGCTCATGCTCTTCCCCCACACTCGTAATCCTCTCATGTTGCCTAGCTCTACTGTGCAAGCCAGAAACCCAGGAGCTCTCCTCAATACTTCCCTCCTTTCTCCCCAACCTGCCCTTCCACCCCCTGTCCATCCATCACCAAGTACTGTCAGTTTTATCTGCTAAACCCTTTCCTACTCTCCTGCCCAAATTACTATAAGCCACCCCCAACCTCTCAAGTGAGGGCAATCCAAGTGGACTTTCAATGATGCAAAAACCAAGCTGAGTAGCACAATGAAGAAACCAAAGGCACACACACAGCTTTAATGAATCTCTTATTTGTTCAGCCCAGGGCTTCTGGAATACCCAAAATCCAGCCTTCTAAACCCCTCTGAAACACTATCAATAAAAGCCATTTTCTATATTCAAGCAACCCATTCCATCACAGTAGTAACTGCAATGTGGACTGCAGGGAGGTTTTCATGCATAGCACGAGTCCTCTAGAGACTCCAATGACTTGGGAGCCCACAACTGGACCTATGATTATGAGAATTAAATCCCAGGTGGGGCAAGCTTGGCTCCCCACAGCTCCACCTCATGGAGACCTACTATAGGGGTAGCCACTGAGTTGAAGAGTCTTCATCCCTACTCTGTCACCCTCCCTCAACATAAAAGAAGCCATTTCCTTCCACCAAAACAGGTGGAAGAAGGCAACTTTCAGAAGGATGAAGTTAGTACTGATAGCTTAGAAACCAATTTCCCAAAATAAAGGACAAAATAGGTATTGAAGAAGGAGAGATCTGGCCATGCCTCTTAGCCTCAAATCAATGGAAACTTCCCTTTATCCCATTCCCTATCACTGGCCTGCAAACTAGCCCAAAAAGAATAAATGTATGTTGAATGAATAAAGAAATGAACAAATGACAGGCTGAGGAGCTGGAGGGAAGAGGCAACAGGAGAGGAAAAAAAGTACCTACACAAAACCATCCTTTCATTCATTCATATGCATCCAAGCACCTACCATGTACTATATACCTGTGCAAGGTGTTAAAAACACACAGGCATGCACAAACTATGAAAGAGAAGAGGGGCAAAGCATAAAGGCACTCTTGTTCATCTCTCTGGAATGGGGTATTTCCAAATATAACTTTAAAAGCACTTCCTGGGTGGGAGAAAGGTTCTTCCACTCCATCTGGCCACAACCATCAAGTAAGCCAAGGTGGGTGATCACAGGTACATCCAGGAGGAGTCCAATGTAATGCACTTCCTTCCCAGGGTGCACTGCTGGCAGTACTCTGCACTTCACAGGGCCCCCTGCCCCACCCAACCTGATAAAGCACACCCTGGGATAGAAGGCGAAGGAAGGTTATATCATATATCAGATTTATGTGCACTGTGGTAGCTGCAAAAAACCCTGTTCCTAAGGATGCAACCTATAGCAAGCCTGTCCATCATGATGCTAACAAGCTAAAGTTTGCTCAAAGCCTTCAGTCTGTTGCCAACAAATGAGCTAGATGCTACTGCGGGGCTCTGAGAGTCTTGAATTCTTACTGGGTTGGTGAAGACTACACATACAAATTCTTTGAGGTTATGCTCATTGATCCATCCCGTGAGGCTATCAGAAGGAATCCTGACACCCAATGGATAACCTACCAGTCCATAAGCACAGGAAGATGCAAAGGCTGACATCTGCAAGCTGAAAGAGCCATGGCATTGGAAAGGGCCACAAGTTCCATCACAGTCAAAAAAATAAAAATAAAAGCACCTGCTATTTTCCAACATTAAAGCCATGCCTAATGGCACACTTGAAAATAAAAATTTCACTTTTTATTGTTGTATCCAGTACTTTGGGGCCTTGAGGTTTCTTTTCTAAGGAAAAATCCATCATTCATCTCCTTGATTAAAAATTGATTTAAATTGGCTTTCCTTAGGTAGGTACAAGGGGAAAACATACAGATTCACAGAGATAACCTGCCCAGCAACAGGACTGTGATGAGCTCTGGTGACTGCACAGCTGGGTCCCAACTCACTGCCGACAAAAGAAAATTAAAAAGCTCACAACGTGGAGCTTAAGCTTCAGCCAAAAGGAATTATCTTCCCACAAGCATCTCTGTTGGATTTTTTGGTTAATGTAAAACACTTTCAAAAAGAAAGGAAAGGAAATCCCAAGGATATTTAACATATAACTTAGAATTTCTATATTTTTCAAATTCCCTTGCAGGGAGAAAAGGCAAAGAAGTCTTTATTTCTCAATCCTACTTTTCAAAACTATTCCCATTGATTTGACATTGTCATAAAAATTTTCAATTTGTTGAGAGCACAGAGCAGAAAAATGTGCAGTGGCTGAGGAGTTTTAAGCAGTCGTGAAAGGAATGAAGTGAGAGCTAAAGTCCTGAAAACCATAAACTAAGCAACACAACCTTAGGTTCTGGGTCTGAAATCAAACACCAGGGCTCAGGCCTGTGGCAGGCCACACTCTCCACCCATACTTCAGGCTCCAGCACTCGGACAGTGTCTTAGAGCAAATGGGAGACTCTGCTGCAATGTCAAAGATCTTGGGGTGGAACATCAGCAAATGACCAGTATATACCTAGATTAAATATTAGCGGTCTTATTCTATAGCCAGAGCATGAATTTGCTCCTACCCCCACCCCCCCCCCCTTGAAAACATTCAATGATTTTCCATAGCCCTCAGGATAAAGGCCAAATTCTGTACCCAGACCCTCCACCATCCAACCTAGACTGGCACCTCACCTTTATTTCTTTCTTCTCTCTGTCTACAACTGGCTTTACGGAACTTCGTTTCCAATGCCCCAAGACATCTTGTCTCCCACTTTCAGGCCTTTGCACATGTCGGCTTTTGCAAATGTCTGACCCTCTGCTCAGAACTCTGTTTCCCCTCCTCTTTATCAGGCAAATTCCTACTCATCCTATAAGAGACTTCCTCTAAGAGGCCCTCCTCACTAGTCCAGATTACACAGCACATGTACTTCTCTGATTATAGCACTTAATTACACTTTCTTATATATAACAGTTGTCCAAAAGGGACCACATCCATTCCGCCCAGCTAGCTAGAGGCTAAACACAAAAGCAATGTTTGTAAATTTTTGAAGGATGGTTTAGATTATGTATCAGGTTTCACTTCTTAGTTTTATCTTCAGTCACCCCCAAAGCCAATTATGTGCTCATCTCCCCTCTGCCCCACTCCTACCCCTCATACTTCAGTCTTAATGGGTGGCTCACCAAGGCCTTAAGTATGTTTATCATCAGTCATCTGTGCCATGTGTTGAACACAGCATTAAGTAACTGAGACACAGAGATGATCAAGCCCCCTCTCCCACTTTCTAGTAAAAGAAAAGGCATATAAACAAATAACTGCCGCATAACATGACACAGGTCATAACACAGAAAGATACATGGGGTGTGGGCAGTGAGAAAATTAAGCCATTCTTCCCAATGTTCCCTTTTCCCCAGTTATTCCAGACTAACTGTTCTCTATCCTTTCTCATTTTTACAGACAAAAATCCCTCCAGTACTCTTTCCCTGGATATCTAGCTCAGATCAGACTATTCTAAGCTGGGCTCCTCTTCAGTTCCACATTAATTCAAATCTTTTCTGGCTTCTTTCTCAACTTCTTCAGTTCTTTTCCTAGGCATCTTACTCACATACATTCCTGCCTCTACCCTACCCTGAGCCAATGAATCTAAACTACTATTTTTCCATCTCTTCCCTCAACTGTCTTGGATGGTCACATTTAAGAAACATGTGCACTTACACAGAACATAACTAGTAGGCTAAAATTTTTTTAAAAATGCAAAATTAACCATTCTCAACACAGCCTTTCTCTCTACTTCCTCTTGCAGTTTCAAGAGCTAGGCCATCATGGCCCTCAAGAAGATGCTCCCAATTCTGTTAGATTTCCAGGGAGGTTTATAGCACCCTCCACTCATAAGCCCCCAGTCACTGACCCCCTGGCTTGCCTTACAGTCTCTATGAATACTAAGTCTGCTCTATCCAGCCACAAATTCACTTAACCAGCATGTACTGAGCAGCTCTGTGAGCCAAGAACTATGTCCCCCACAGTGCCACTCACAATGTCCTATACCTAACACATGTTTAATTTATGCCCATGACTCAGTCTCTGATAAGAAAACCAGATGAGTCCTGACTGGTGTGTCTCAGTGAATTGATCGCTGGCCTACAAACTAAAGGATCGCCAATTTGATTTTCCTAGTCAGGGCATATGCCTGGGTGGAGGGCTGGGCCCCCAGTAGCAGATGTGCAAGAAACAACCACACATTGATCTTTCCCTCTCTTTCTCCTTCCCTTCCCTCTAAAAATAAATAAATAAAATCTTTTAAAAAGGAAAAGAAAACCAAGTAAGCCTCTCCTGAGCCCTTGCTCAGGAATACTCCAGTATAAAAAAAATATTCTGAAATGTACCCAGAGATCTGAGCACCCCCCCAAACAAAAGCCTCTTATTCATCTAAGACCAGACCAGGGAAACAGTCACCCCAGCTAAGAAGATGCTGACACAGCTCTCCCATCAGTGTGCCAAGGGAGCCAGAGAAACCAATGTTGTAAAATACCCTTTTAATCAAGTGACCTATCTTGGCTGGTGTAGATTTAGGAAAAGGTTTTCTCAAGAAACCAGTAATAAATGGAGGGGAAGAAAAGAACAGAAATTAATGAATGTAGGAATTATCCCCCAAAGTTGCAAATCAGCATGATTCCTCACTTGAAGACAAGTATGAAAAACAGTGTTAAAATGCTTCAGGGATGTGTTCATGAAATAGCAGGTAATAGAATAGATAAAATATATTTACAACACTTCACTGGGGACATGTACACCTTTTGGCTAATAGCTATCAGATACTAAATACCATTGTAAAAATAATATTCTTCCATGCTTCATTATGGAGTTACAATTATCCATGGAAAGCAGCAACACAGCAAATTGCCTTGAATGGTAAATGGGAATAATTCCAGATTCTAAGCTTCTCCCTAAGTTTCTGGGCACAAGGGGGTATAAGCCAGGTTATACCCCCTGTATTAGTCTGCTAGGGCTCCCATAATAAAATACCATCGACTTGTTAGTTTAAACAATAGACATTTGTTTTCTCACAGTTTTAGAGGCCAGAAGTTCAAGATCAAGGTTCTGACCCATTTGGTTTCTAGTGAAAGTGCACTTCCTGGCTTGTTCATAACCACCTTCTCCCTATGTACTCACATGGTCTTTCTTCCGTGTATGGGTGCAGAGAGTGGGACACTAATCTTATCAAATCAGTAAGGGTCCTATCCTTATTGTCTCATTTAATCTTGATTACTTCCTTCCTCTAAATACCACCATATTAAGAGTTAGGGCTATAACATATAGATTTTTAGGGACACATTCAGATCTGAAGGGTTAGGCCTGTTCCCAAAGACCAGCCCACACTGGAAAATGAAGGACTGGGTAAGAAGGTAGCCTTGGGAACATACCTGCTGACTGTGGGACATAATGGCCAAAGATCCTAGGGCTGCTGGGGGCCATGGTGGGTAGTGGAAGGAATAAACTGTCCCAAGTCAAATAAACTAAGGAACTATTTCTCTCCCTTTGACAAAAGAGAGCTGATGACAATAATGGTAATATATAAAATACATGTATATAAATAATAATACTAAGTACTAGGCACAACTACACACTTGACACTGTGTCAAATGTTTGTCATATGAGGTGTCATTTAAGCCTCATTTGGAAACAAGGTGTAGAAAATACAATTACCATTTTTATTTTACAGATAAGGAAACAAACATATTAGTGAAAGTCACTTCCTAAAGTCATCAAGTGTGGCAGACAGTAAGAGGCCTCCAAAGATATCAGTCCTAATGCCTGGAACCTATAAATGTTACCTTATGGGGAAAAAAGATCTTTGCCCATGTGATTAAAGCCTTCAAATGATTATTCTGAATTATCTGGATAGGCCCTAAATACAATCACACCATCCTTATAAGAAAGAGGCAGAGGAAGATGTGACACAAGTATACAAGAGAAGATGATATGAAGACAGGGCAGAGAGATTTGAAGATCTGAAGATGGTGAACTTAAATAGTGGAGTGATATAGCCACCACCAGGGAATGTCAGCAGCCACCAGAAACTGGAAGAAGCAATGAACAGAGTCTGCCCTAGGACCTTAGGAGGGAATGTGGCCCTGCCAACACCTCAATTTCAGTTCAGTGATACTGACTTCAGACTTCTGGCCTCTAGAACTAGGAGAGAATATATTTCTGCTGTTTTAAGCCATCATGTTTGTGTTAATTTGTTACAGTAGCCACAGGAAAGAAACAAGTAGTGACAAAGCCAGGCTTTGCATCTGTGACTCCAGCCCTGTGCCTTGCTCTGTTTTTGCACATAGCCTCCCTAAGACAGAACAGAGCACTCTGGTGGGTGATCCTGCCAAGGTCTGAAGTAATCAGCACTGACAACCCATCTGCTGCAGTGCCCCAGACAAGCCTGTTTCCTCATGCCATATCACAGCAAAGCCACATCAGGGCCTGAACTAACAGCGTAAGTATTCTAATTATCAGGTAAGGAGAGAAATAATCCAGAGTCCAACATCTTGATGTGAAAGCAAACCAAACTGTTTAACAAAGGTTTTGATCTAATTTATTTGTATCGATACTGAACTGTTTTCCAAAACATCTAGAGGCTCCTAACCCCTACAGCTCTGTACCATCCAGCCTTCAATTTACTCTTTCCCACACAGACACATTTTAGGGAGAAACATCAGCAGCAAGTAGTTCAGTATCCTCCCTGTCCCCTGTTCATCACTTGATGACTCCCCAGGGACAAGAGAGAAGGAGAAAGTCACGTGGAGCCCCTCTCTCTAAGCCTTCAGGATTTATTGATGTGAACAGGCTGGTGCAGAGGTGCCTCAAGTTAAACAACCCTGGAATTAATAAGCAAGCTAATAAACACATTGTCAGGGCAAAGGTACAGCTCCCAAAATACTCTTTTTGAACCTATTCTGACAAGTATGGCTCAGCTTTGATTATTTATAACACTTCAAAGAGCAGGTGGTGAAACATGGCAGTACATTTTGTAAAAATAACAATGTCTTGGTAATGGAGGACATTGTGGCTGCTATGGCTATTTGATCTTGGCTGAGGAGCCAGTAACCAGCTTGGGGTTTCTGGGAGAACCACCAGCTTGGAGGATTAGCAAAGGGGAAAACCTGGGACTTATTAATGTAATAAAACAATAAGTAACTCATTAGAGTACCCAGAGTTCTTCTATTTTTCTTTTTTGCTAGATGCTTTTTTTTCTCCTCCTCAACCCTATATTGTCCTTCAAGGTTCTTCTAACAACTTCCTCCTTTTCCCTTGCTAGGAAGGCTATCTGATTTTCCATCAGTATCTCAAAATAACAATACCACAACATTTAAAGAGTATTTACTCCATGTATACCAGGCTCACGACAACCCTATGTCATAGGTACTATCGTTATCCCATTACAGATAAGGAAGCTAAGACTCCAGGGGTTAAGTCATTTTCCAAGGTCATAAGCTAATCAGTGGCAGAGACAGAATTAGAAAAAAAATCTGATGCCAAAGCCCCAAGCTCTTAACTATTACATCAAATTACCTGCCTCCCAAATGAACTGGGAGCCTTACTACTATCACCTAAAGACATTAAGGAGACAAATCCACACATCTTTGACTTGAGCCTCTCATTGCTTAGAAAGACTGGCAAAAATGCTCTTAGAATCATCCAGAAATTTTCTTTCATTTGTTAGAGAGAATCATCTGTCAAATAAAGTCAGTCCCACAGAATCCTTGGGGGAATGCAAATGGATCTAGAAATGAAAGCAAGCTTGCCTCTTCCTCCAGATGAACCCAAATCCCTGGATTTAGCAATTCCTAAAGGCAGCCCACCTCTGCTCCCCTACTTGCCTGAGTCTCAGCAGGCTGTCACCAAGATCCTCATTCCACACCAGGGAAATAATGGAGAAATACCCAAATCTTGGGAAGGATTAAATAATCATCATCATCATCATCATCATCATCATCATAATAATGCAAAAAGGAAAGGAATAAGTAAGAAGAAAACAAAGCTCAAATTCCTACTTATTATGTATCAGCTGATTCTGATTTTTTAAGCTTCTCATTAAAGTATTCTGGCTCCAATTAGTTTTCTTTGCTTTAGTCCTAATAATTGCTTCAGCTCTCTTCAAATGGGTCCCCAAAGATGTCGAAAAGAATGTCACTTGTAAAAGAACTGAAAGGTCACTTGTTCCATGGGAACTTCAGGGAAACTCCCTGACACCTTGCCCTGAAATGCTATTTTATAACTTCATAGAATAATGAATTAATCATGGAAAGATTGCTCCATTTCCCCTGGCAACAGGGCTCACAGGGGCTAGACAGGCAAGGGAAAAGAAAAATGGTGCCAAAGACCAAAAAGTCCCCATTTCCTCATCTAGCAGCACATGCACAAAACGGGCTCCCAAATTCTGCCCAAATCACTAGGCTAGAACTGCCAACATCAGGTTCCAAAGCTACATGTCACTGGAGGTGACTGTCCATTCTGATGGGGGAGGGGTCAGCAGGGTGCAGGAGATGAGGAATTGGGGGCGAAAAGAGGGAATAAAGAAGAAATGCAAATCATTACTTAGAGCTAGAAGCCCTGCTGTTTCTTCTGCTAAGAGCTATCAAGGAAGAACAGAATCAACTTTCTGGCAAGGTAAGACCATATAAGGGGATGTTAAAATATAGAAAAAGGAAAAAGATCAGAGGAGAGAAGAGTTTTATTACATCAGGTTTGCAATTTGCTTAGCTAAAGCTGAGTATCAAGTTTTTTAAGGTTTATTTTAAGACCTTTGAGGCCTTTAGGGTGTTGGGGACTCACTAATTCTACCTTTCAAAGTTTCCTGCATTTTGATGTAATGAAGGGCATTTCCATTAAACATAATGAATTCCTCTTAGAGAAATGTCCATTCCTTAGAAAATGAACATGTTCATGTTGGGGCAGGGGGCAGTGTGTAAGAGAAGAGAGACATTTGAGAGCTGTTTATTATTCTATCAGATGCACAGGTGAAGAGCATGGGATTAGGGCTAAGAGGCCTGATCCTCCAAATTCTTGTGAACACAAAATTAGCAATTATTTCTAAAGAAAAGAAAGGATTTAAGAAGAGAAAATCAATCTAAAACAAAATAAAAAGATACAAGTTTACTTTTTAACAAAAAAAAAAAAAAAAAAAAGGAGAGAAGTGTAGCCTGATTAGGCATCACAGAAATTTAGGCCAGCACCACCCCTGAAGGTTAACAGCATCTCTAATTTGACAGTCAAAATGGGAAGAGTGTAACAGTGCATTTTACCCACGGCAAAAACATTTTTATAATCACAAAAAAAAAACAAGTCTGGGGAGTAGAGGGTGACAGAGGAGCAGATGAAGCCTAACATGTTACCTGCAACCCTGGCAGAAAGAAAGCTGTGAGATTCTGAAAGAAAACATTTCTTTGAATAAAAACCAGCAGAAACAATGCAAAGGCCAGGAAACAGAGCAAGTAAAAAAAGATTAAAGGAATAGAGGTCTTATTTAGCTCAGAAAAGACTGAGAAGAGGAAGTGAAAGAAGTGAGAAGAGGCTTAATAATGATTTTTGAGGCCAGTGAAAGTTGTTTGAGAGAGTCACTCACTTGTCTACCAAAAAGCTACCTTCTGGTACCAGAATCTTCAAATGCTTGTCTTGCTGGTTTACAGCTAAAATTCTTGCATAATAAAAGGTGTTAGGCCCTGGCTGGTGTGGCTCAGTGGATTGAGCGCTGTCCTGCAAACCAAGGAGTCCCTGGTTCCATTCCCAGTCAGGACACATGCCTGGGTTGCTGGCCAGATCGCCAGTTGGGGGCGTGCAATAGGCAACCCCACATTGATGTTTCTCTCCCTCTCTTTCTCCCTCCCTTCCCCTCTCTAAAAATAAATAAATAAAATCTTTATAAAGGGGACTTCTGGCCAAGATGGAGGTGTAGGTGGACACAATGTGCCTCCTGGCACAACCAAAATTAAGGACAACAAAGATTTAGAAACAAGAAAACAACTGGAACTGATAGGAAATTGAACTATATGGAAGTTCAAAAACCAGTCATCCATACTGGTAAGAGGGACAGAGTCTCGGCAGGTAAAGTGGAGGTTGGTGGACCCAGGCACACAGGTGGCGGCTTGCAGACGCTGGGCACAGGGTGGCAACAACAGATTCAGTGAGGTGATCCAAGGAGGCTGGCTGACCAGGTGGTCCCACATTCGCGCACAAATAATCCAGATGAAAACAAGGAATGAGACAGACCTCGCAACCTAGGGCCCCAGCGCTGGGAAATAAAACCTAAAAACACCGACTGAAAACACTTGTGGGGGTTGAAGTGCCAGGAGAGATTCCCAGCCTCATAGGAGAGTTCATTGGAGAGACCCATAGGGTCCTAGAACATATACAAGCCCACCCACACGGAAATCGGCACCAGAAGGTCCCAATTTGCTTGGGGAAAGTGGCGGAAGAGACTGGAATCCAACGAGTGTAGAGCAAGTGCCATTGTTCCCTCTCAGACCCCGCCCCCCCACACAGCATCACAACCCAGCAACCAGGCTGCTCTGCCCTGCCCTGGGGAACACCTAAGGCTCTGCCCCTCACTACACAGCAGCTGCGACCAGACAAAACCAAAACAACACAAAACAAAAAATGGCTCAAATGGGAGAACAGATCAAAGCCCCAGAGCCAGTTCATCTAAGCAACCAAGAGATAGCCAACCTATCAGATGCACAGTTCAAAGTACTAGTCATCAGGATGCTCACAGAATTGGTTGATTTTGCTCACAAATTAGATGAACAAATGAAGGCTACAATAAGTGAAATGAAGGAAAACACACAGGGAACCAATAGTGATGGGAGGAAAACTGGAACTCAGATCAATGGAGTGGACCAGAAGGAAGAAAAACAACCAAACAGAAAACAAGGAAGAAACAAGGATTCAAAAAAATGAGGAGAGGCTTAGGAACCTCCAGGACATCTTTAAACGTCCCAACATCAGAATTATAGGGGTACCAGAAGGGGAAGAAGAAGAGCAACCAGTGGAAAACTTATCTGAACAAATAATAAAGGAGAACTTCCCCAATCTGGGAAAGGAAATAGACTTCCAGGAAGTCCAGGAAGCTCAGAGAGTCCCAAAGGAGTTAGACCCAAGGAGGAACACACCAAGGCATATCATAATTACATTAGCCAAGATTAAAATGAGGGAGAACATTCTAGAAGCAGCAAGGGATAAGGGCACAGTCATCTACCAGGGAGTTCCCATCAGACTGTCAGCTGATTTCTCAAAAGAGACCTTCCAGGCAAGAAGGGCCTGTATCAAGAAATATTTCAAGTCATGAAAGTCAAGGACCTACATCCAAGATTGCTTTATCCAGCAAAGCTGTCATTTAGAATGGAAGCGAAGATAAAGTGCTTCTCAGATAAGGTCAAGTTAAAGGAGTTCATCATCACTAAGCCCTTATTATATGAAATGTTAAAGGGACTTATCTAAGAAAAAGAAGATAAAAATAGGACAGTAAAAAGACAGCAAATTCACAGATATTAAC